>JASCZW010006600.1:0-88870 GCA_034211315.2 Aedes japonicus
TCCTCATAACTCTTCGATAGAATTTTTATACATGATTTTGTTTCCTGATCTAGAAGTAATTTTGCCGTTATGTCAGAGAGTAACTCTCTGCAGTCATTATAAAATTCTATAATTGATCTCGTGTTCTGCTTTATGTAAGAAATTTGGGTGACAAGAAATTTGTCTCCAAAATATTCCGAAAGAACTGTTTTTATTTCGCTCCATTCCAATGCGGTATGTCGAGCAACGAGTGCCTCGCTCGCTTCGTCAACAATTTTATCCCTGATTATACTGATCCACAGAGGCATAGCGTGGGCAATTTCTTCTTCCGACGAGCAGGTTTGTTTTGCAAATTTCAGCTTCTCTTCCACCGAGGTGAGCCATGAAGCTAATGTTTTTTTGTCGCCCTTGTAAGGCACAATAAATTTAATTGCATCTGGTACTCGTGGTACGCCAGTCATTTCCCTTGCGTTTGAGGGCGATAGCGATGCATTTGATGTTGTCGATGGGCGATTAATAAGCCTCTCGATCTGAAGGCGCTGGGCCTCTAGCTCAGCGGTTAAGCTGTCGATTTGTTGTTTTAATTCTTCTGCCATTTTTCTTCTTAACATAGAGTAATTGAATTAATTCTATTTTTTTTATTAGCACTGTGTAAAAAGACGATAATCGCGAGTCGTTAATTAATAATCACTTAATATAGGTCACCTTCCGAAAATCACTCTTTTATCATTCATTGAGCCTTAAATCACTACAGTTTTTGAAATAACACTTATGGAAAAATCACTAATAGAAAGTCGTCACTTCTTAATCACTAATTACTTATCATCGTTTGAGCTTAGAATCACTACTTTTGTCTTATTTAATATGTGGAGGTGGCAAGACGAACCTATTCAAGGTTGTCTGCTCACAAAGGGTAGGAAAAGAAATAGTAAAATAAAGCACTCACCACAAATCTACTAGTATTCCACTAGTGATGCTAATGCGGGTAGAGCACCGGTCCGTGGGGTTGGTGAAAGTTGAACTCCTGGTTTGTCGAATCGTGGATCCTGATCGCCGGTGCGACTTCACTTGAACAATATCCTTGTTAAGATTAATCACACGTCACTACGATTTTCACTACTTTTCGCGAACCATTTGCACTCTATCACTCCCCCTCCAAGTCGACTGCGCCAGTTACAAGTCGTGGCCTTCGGGATGCGTTTTTAAAAAATAGAAACTGAACTGAACTGGTTGAAGACCAAACTAGTAATATCATTTTATTGTCTAAAGGAAATTACAGAGGCCTCACTTCTAACGCATAATTGCTAGCTACGCAAATTAACTTATGGTGAAATTGAATCGCGGCGTCCGGTCATGTGTTGCTGATGTTGCGCGTCTTTGGTTTGATTAAACTGTTGCTACATTGGTTTCGCTGACTGTTGTTTTGGTGGAATGTGGTCGTTCAAATGATGATATCGCTGTTGCTAATTGTTGTTGTTATTGTTGTATCTGCTTAAGCCGTTCGCTTACTAGTTGTTCGATGTTTGATGATTTCTCAGGAACAGGCTTGTTATCTTGGTTTGTAGCGTCGTTAACTTATATATATATATATATATATATATATATATATATATATATATATATATATATATATATATATATATATATATATATATATATATATATATATATATATATATATATATATATATATATATATATATATATATTATATATATATATATATATATATATATATATATATATATATATATATATATATATATTTATTTATATATATATATATATATATATATATATATATATATATATATATATATATATATATATATATATATATTTATATATATATATATATATATATATATATATATATATATATATATATATAGATATATATATATGTATATATATATAGATATATTAATATTTATATATATATGTATATATAAATATATATATATATATATTTATATATATATATATATATATATATATATATATATATAAATATATATATATATATATATATATATATATATATATATATATATATATATATATATATATATATATATATATATATATATATATATATGTTGAAACCCCGAGATAATACCTCAGCAAACCACAGGTGACCACCCACGATTAATTAAAGTAAACCACCACTGTTTAATTCTAAAGAAAAACTACACTTCTTGCTTTATTGGATGATCGATAATAAATTGGACGAAGGACCGGAACCCTCGCGCATGAGTACTGAATTCAAAGTGTATTGTGAGTATGTGCGAGGGCCGATCTTTAGTAATTAGGGATGATCAATTTAATTCTCACATTCGGCCAGACTGACCGTCGTCCGGCCCGGAAAACGCTGGAACCTCGCAATCCTGCTTGTCGGTGTCTTCAACCGTTGCACTCTCGCTGCTCGCCATGGAGATGCCAACTTCTTCGTCGAAGTCTTCGTCGTCGTCTACAGCCCCTCGTGAACACCAACCTTCTCAACGTCATAGCGATCATGGCGCTTCTGCTTCGTTACCCGATAAGGTCCAAGGAATTTATTTGCGATTTTAGGATGACTTCCAAATTGCGTACGGTAGATTGCGACCAAATCTCCAACCTCGTAGACATTCGGTGTTTTGCATTCCGATCGAACTGCCGCTTCATCTGCTGCTGCGCTTCCGAAATCTTCACCCTAGCTTCTGCAAGATCCTCTGTTCTTCCTTTGTGAAACATCTCGGCCCGTTCCTGCATTACTGCTTCAGCTAAACGAACGTCCTCCGGGGACCTCATAGTTGTTCCAAAGAGCAGCTCAAACGAACTGCGGTCGATGCTGCGGTGGTGCGTATTGTTGATAAAACGTTGCAAAGGACCAACATGCCGATACCAATTCTCGGGATTTTCAATGGACAACTTCGTCAACGCAGGAACAATTATTCCGTGGATCCTTTCCACTTGCCCATTACCCCGAGGAACTCCAGTTGTTGTCAGCAAGTGCTCGATCCCTTCGGCTACACAGTAGTCCTGGAACGCAGCAGATGTAAACGCTGCGCCACGATCAGATATGATTCTCGCTTAATTCCCAAAAGTAGCTTTTTGGATCTCCAATTTCTGCAATACTTCTTCAGCAGTAGTCGATTTTACTGGATAAATCCAAACAAATTTCGTGAAGGCATCTACAACCGTAAACAGGTAGCGATACTGGTTTTTAGAGGCTGTTAATGGACCAAGATGGTCAACATGGTACGTTGATAGTGGAAGGTCTTCTTTAGGAATAGGATGAAGTAGATCTTCTTTCTTTCCAGCCTTTCTCGTCGCTAAAATGCATGGAACACAACTTCTAACAATTCTGTCAAGCTTGGCTTCCAGGTTATCGATCCAGTACTCTCGCTGAATAAGTTCCTTCATTTTTCTTGAGCCGAAGTGCCCCTGCTGGTGGATCTGCCGGATGACCGAGTTTTGCATCGCTCTAGGAATCACCAGGAGTTTGCCGCCTTCATGATGCCTATATAGCATTCCGTGGTCTAGAAAGTACTCGCCGTAGCTGCCTGTTTCTAACACCTTTACAATCGCTCCTAGCTTCGCGTCCGTCTGCTGATTCACCTTCACTTGCTCATTCACGTTGCTGCGCAGTGCTCGACTCAGCGCGTCAACATGCTTCATCCGGACTCCTGGGCGATGTTCGATGATGTAATCATATTCCTCCAAAAGAAGTGCCCAACCTGCGATTCTCGGTGCGATGTCCTTCTTCTCCATCGTCATTTTAAATGCAGAACAATCAGTGACGATCTTAAAAGGGATTCCCAGAAGGTAGACCCTGAATTTTTTTAAAGCAGCGACGATTGCGAGAACCTCGAGCTCATAACTTGGATAATTTTCCTCCGCCGGCGAAGTCTTTCTGCTAAAATAATATACAGGGTGGAAACTATCATCTTCTGGCTTTCTCTGCAAGAGAATCGCCCCGTATCCCGCTTTTCTGGCATCCGTGTGAAGCTCAGTAGTAGCCTGTGGATGGTATAGTGCTAGAGCTGGTCGGGAACACAACGCCTGCTTTAATTGTTCAACTGCACCTTTCTGCCCCTCCCTATATACAAATATTGCGTCCTTCTTGAGGAGGTCCGTGAGTGGTTTTGCTAGAGCTGAATAATTCGCCACAAACTTCCGGAAGAATCCAGTCAATCCAAGGAACCTTTGGATCTCTTTGAAGTTCTTTGGGTCCGGAAAGTTCTTCACTGCTGTTATTTTATTCATCGTAGGTCTGATTTCCGCTTCTTCGATCTCGTATCCTAGGTACTCAACACGCCGCTTCAGGAACTGACACTTCTGCCACTTGATTCTTAGCCCATGACGTTCTGCAATATTAAGCACCATCTTCAACTTCTCCAATCCTTCTTGCTCGTCTTTCGCCGGAATTAACACATCGTCGATAAAGACCACTATGACTTTCTTCTCAATGAGCTCTCGAAAAATGTTGTTTATGTACCGTTGGAACACAGTCGGTGATGTGCTCAACCCAAACGGCGTTGCCAAAAACTCGTATTGGCCGGAAGGTGTGACGAAGGCAGTATACTTCCGGCTGTTCTCGTCTACCGGAACGTGAAAGAACCCGTTCTCCAAGTCCAAAGTGGAAAATACCCTTGCTCCTTGCAGATCGTCTATGATGTCCTCAATCAAAGGAAGCGGAAAATGATCGCGTATGATGACCTAATTAAGGCGCCTGTAATCCACGCACAGTCTTCTGGTACCGTCTATTTTGTGGGCAAGGACAATTGGACTGCTAAATTCAGACAAACTTGGTTGGATTATTCCTTCATTCAACCACTGATCAATCTGCTTCTGCACAATCTCCTTTTCCAATGGCGCCAACCTCCGAGGGAGCTGCTGAATCGATGTCTCATCTCTTAAGACAATTTTTAGTTTCACGTCTGATTTGTCCGGTTTCTGGGGTTTGTAACCGGCGATAAGCTTTCGAACTTCCTCCCGAATAACTGTGTTGCTAATATGGCTCACTGGATCGTCCGGTGGCCCAACTGTTACTCCGATACTGTACACAAAATTATCCTCCTTTGGGAAAAACTTGGAACCGTCGGTGGAAATTTTGACGTCTCCATTACAGAGTAGATTACGTCCCAACAGCATCTCCATATCAAAATCTTGCGTTGACAGCACAGTGAACTTCAGCATCATCACACTTTCTTCTATTTGAATTTCCAGCGACGTAACTCCCAAGGTACTAACACGGCCACTGAGTGTCTGTAATTCCTGCTTCTCATTCGTATTCACTGCTAATCCAAGCTTTTCCTGCATGTCTTTTCTGATCAAAGATACACCTGCCCCACAATCGAAGAATACTTCTTTTGGGGACCGCACCGTTAGGAACGTTCCTCCTTCCACAACCGTCGTTGCACTGCACAGCTTCACCGATTTGTTCGTCTCCTTTGGACAATTTCTCATCATATGCCCAGGCTGTTGGCACCTAAAGCAGACGGGCGTTCTGCTCCCTTGCCAATTGCCACTCTGGCGATGAGGACCCTGACGACCGCAATTTATCCGCTGTGTCACACTTTCATATCGCTCCGTCACCTGACCCGAACCACTGGATTTCTTACTATCCTTGATATTTTGATACACTCGTAATTTCTCTTTGAACTCGTCAACCGTCTTAGCACCGTACAACACCGTTTTATCGTGTCCATTGTCATTGATTCCGTTCACAGCATGGGCGATAATAGCCTCAGCATCTAAGTTCGCCTTCGCCCCGAACTCTCGCATCGTCAAATAATATTCGAAAACACTTTCAGCTGCCGTCTTTTTTCTGTTCCGTAACTTTTCATGCACTACGGTACTGTTTTCAGGTTGATCGAATTCACTAATCCAAAACTGCTTCAGCGCCGCCCAGCTCGTGACGTGACGAACCGTACTTTCGTAGCTCCGACAATCCAATGGAGTTTGCCATTTCCTCGAAATCTGTGATCCATTTGCGTATCGGGTAAAAATTCGTTCCAGAAAATTCGTTGAACGCCGATTCAACCTCCGACACCGTCAATCTTGCATCAACATCATCTACAACTTGATAGGGATGTGGTGTACTTGACCCCTGCGGCACATACGTACGTGTTTCGCGCATCTCGTTGATAACACTGTTTAGTCTATCATTCTCCGTTCTAAGAAAATTCATCTCAAAACGCATCTCGTTCATCTGATGAGAGATGTTGGCAAGTGTCATGTTAAAGAAATTTAGCTGATCAATCAATCGAGCGTATGTGTTATCATTTGGGTCTTGCGGTGGTGGTACGGGGGGAGGAGGAGGTGGAGGGTTGTTGAAACGGAACGGCTGCATGTCGATTGCTGTCCAAGACAATTATCAGAAACACACACTGTTCAAGTCGGGTCAATAATCAACCACACACTTATTCCCGATAACTTTTCCTAAGTTTTCTTCTCTGTTTATCAGTCCACTACGACAGCACCGTACAGAAACGTATAACCCTTTTCAGCTCGACTCTACTCAAACCCCAATATAAATCACTGCACAATGGACCCTTTGTCTTCTTCTGAAGCACGTTTTCGTTCGTTTCTCACTGCAGCAGATTGTACCTGATCACAAACTTTATCCTTAACTTGATCAGTAATAGGTACTTAATTTATAGTTTAAATAATTATTTTCACTAGCTCAAAATAGTCAGTAGTTGCGACAAATGTTCTTTTTCGTTCTTGATATCTCTCACTTTGATATCTTCAGGCACACAGCCTCACTATGGGTCATGTGGTTTGTGGATCCCGGTTGAGCCCCCAATTTTTGTTGAAACCCCCAGATAATACCTCAGCAAACCACAGGTGACCGCCCACGATTTCGGATCGCGAATAACGAGTAAACCACCACCGTTCAATTTTAAAGAAAAACTACACTTCTTGCTTTATTGGATGATCGATAATAAATTGGATGAAGGACCGGTCCCTCGCGCATCCAGATGAGTACTGAATTCAAAGTGTATTGTGAGTATGTGTGAGGGCCGATCTTTAGTAATTAGGGATGATCAATTTAATTCTCACATATATATCTATATATATAACCTTAAGGCTAACACTTCTTATTTCTATGCTGGTCTGCCTGTGTGCGGGTAGTATGATGGCGCCTCTGGTCCTGCGGCAGGTAGGTGTGAATATCGATGTTGACTTAGGCGTGCATCGCTATTGCACCACTTCCTGTTGCAGTGGGTCTGCACTTCTTCTAATAGTTTTATGACGATCATCCGGTGCACTAGAGTATGCTGATCGGTCCGTTGCTAACTTGTTGAATCTGTGACTACATCGTCTATTGTTTCTAGACGCCCTATGGGCCAAAAAGCTTCAAACCTAATGAAGCTTTAAGCAACGAGCACCAACGTGGGGCTTGAGATGGCTAAAGCTAGCAAACTTCTTGCCGAAGCAACCACGGAAAAGGTTCTTACAGGTCTTACCTTCAGATATCCGGTTGTTCATATTAATGATCTGGGGTGGCATTGCGCATCTCGATTCGAGAAATTTCAAACTCGAATCGAGTTTTGTTTGGTATTACGTATATTTTTCGTGTTCATAATTTTAGCGCACTAGATTTCGAGCTTAATGGGTACTAGATCAACTCGAAGAGAAGTGTAAAATTATAGATGTTTTCAAACAAGTATAACTTTCTCGGTAGTGATTTGTTTGTTGCAGAAAATTGAAATTGAAAAGAAAAGTTTTCACAATGTTTTTCAACGACAGTGACAATGATAATGAAGAAAGCACTCTGATTCCGCAGAGACGTGAGCTAAGGGATTGCAGCAATCCACATACTTTGAGTGAAAATGAGTGAGTGAATTGTAATATGGTTTTTTGTGTGAAATAATTATATTTTCTAATTCAAGGTTCCGGCAGTACTTAGACTTAGCCGGGAGGCTTTTCAATTTGTATTGGATACGATTTCGTTCCCACCAAGTTCCAAATGTACTGCAACTTCTGCTGCGCTTAAGGTAGCTGCTACGCTGAAAACCCTTGCCAGTGGGTCATATCAAGTGAATGTAGGAGGAATTGTTTTGCTCGGTATGGCTCAATCCACAGTGTCTCTAGTTTTCCATGAGACGATAACTATTTTGGAGAACACTTTATGTGAAAGGTGGATCAGAATAGAGCCAATGGAGTTCGATGATTGCAAGAAGCACTTTTTCGAGAATTTCAGAATACCCGGTTTAGTAGGGTGTATCGATGACTCTCATATACCCATTTTGAGACCAACACAGGATGAACATATGTTTTTCAACAGGAAAGGATTTCATAGTATCAATGCTATGGTAGTAAGTAAATAGGATCTAGTATAAGAGAGTTTTGGTTTTGAGCCTATCTTGATTTCATTGGCAGTGTTACTAGAAACCACTTAGGCATACATAGTTTGTTTTGAAACCGCTCCTCTCTTATACTAGACCCTCTTTTGTAGTAAGTATTTAATGCAGCTTTAATTTTGACTGACTTATTTTTGCTGCTGCTCATGACTCCTTTGTATGGAGTATGAGTGAAGAATGAGAGTATTTTCAGGAAAATTTTCGAAATGGAGATTCAAGATTGTTGGGCACTTGATTTGATAGTTACTCTATCAGTCAACTTTAACATGTTTATTTTTCAGGTGATAGTGGATATGGTATAGCACCATAGCTATTAACACCTCACCGAATTGCAAATGAAGGATATGGGAAAAAAACTTTCAACAGCATACATTCAACAGCAAGATGTTAAGTTGAAAGAGGTATTGGTGTTCTTAAAGCTCGTTGGAGATGCCTTTTTGCCGACCGTAAACTTCTGTATAGACCCTCCTCTTCCCCAAGGCGTCATACATCATAAATGTAAGCTGTGCTCTACAAATCATCTGCATCGCTTATAAAATTATAATATAAATACGTCAATCAGCAATTACCAGATGATCCATTATTTGTAACAGGTGAGGTGGTCACTGATCGTGGTTTGCAAAAAAGAGCTAAAAGAATCAGAAATTCAATCAAGGATTCGTTGCTTATTTAAAAACAAAAACTATATTCTTTACTAAAAAACACTTGAAATCAAAATTCGCTCAAGCTTTTGAGTGCTATGACGCGTTTGAATGCATCAATTTCACAGCTCGTGTTAAATATTGTTGACATATACATATTCATTGAACTTCCATGAAGTTCATTGAGCTTCCCTGGCTTCGTAGAACATCCCTGAAGTTCGTAAAAATTTCCATAAATTTATATGAAGTTCCTAAAGTTTATTAAATTTTCATGAACTTCGTTGAACTTCTCTGAAGTTCATTTAATTTCGATGAAGTTTTTTGAATCTCCCTGAAGTTTGTAGAACATTCCTGAAATTCGTTGAACTTCCTTAAATTTTCATGAACATCCCAAGAGTTCATGAATTTTCTTGAATTTCCATGAAGTTCGTTGAACTTCTCTTAAATTAATTGAATTTCTATGAAATTCGTTGAACTTCCCTGAAGCTCGTGAACATCCGTAAACCTCGTCGAACATCCCTGAAGTTTGTAGAACTTCAAGTTCGTTGACTTTCCCTGAAGGTCGTTGAAGTTCCTTAAATTTCCATGAAATTTGTCGAACCTCCCTGAGGTTCATTGAATTTCTATGAAATTTGTCGAACATCCCTGAAAATCGTAGTTTTATTAGTATTATAATTAATTATTTATTTATATTTCGTAACTTAAGACATATATCTTTTCATTGTTACATTGATTTTCTTGAAGAAGCGCCACACAAAAACAATAAACGATTATAAAATAATTGAGTAAAAAAACAAAAACAAAACTACTTAATTAAAATGCTCTGTACATCCCCTCTTAAATGCTGTGTACGAATCGACATTAGTTAGACTATTGGGTAAAAAATTCCAGTGAGCTACACCTCGCACGAAAAATGAGCTCCCGTACTTCGACGTTCGATGTCTGGGCAAAATAAATTTTATGGACCGATTGCTTTGCATTGTTTGCAATTTGCTGTGTTTTGAGGCTATGCAAGAATAAACAACAACGCAACTTGCTAAAGTTTTCCATAGGACATCCAATTAGAAGATGCTGCAGGTGAGAAACACTTGAAAACCTGTTCAGATTAAATACACAACGCACACATGAATTTTGTGCAACCTTTAATTTATTAAGAGTAAGAACGGATACCCCATCTATATATATAAAAATGAATGTTTGTTTGTAAGTGACGCTATAACTCGAGAACGGCTGAACCAATCTTGACGGTGTCTTCGGATGATTTGTTCCTTTTTGTCCAACAAAGGTACAGAGAAAAAGAAAAGTTGGGAAATTTTCCAGGCAAAGTCAGAGCATTGGAAAATAAAAAAAAATCATTTTTCCATCAAAAATATCACATCTATATGTATAAAAATGAATGTTTGTTTGTTAGTGACGCTATAACTCGAGAACGGCTGAACCAATCTTGACGGTGTCTTCGGATGATTTGTACCTTTTTGTCCAACTAAGGTACAGAGAAAATGAAAAGTTGGGAAATTTTCCAGGCAAAGTCAGAAAATTAGAAAATAAAAAAAAAACATTTTTCCATAAATAAAAATAATTTTTCCATAAAAAAAATCACATATATCTTCTATATATATAAAAATGAAATGCTGTCCGTTCGTGACGGCATAACTCACGAACGACTCGATAGATTTATTTGATTTCTTTTTTATTTGATTTGTCTTGGTTCCCAACAGGTTTATATGAAGAAAAAATTGGATTTTTTTTTCTAGAAAATGAGAAAAAATCATAAAAATCAAATTGTCATTTTGTTTGGGAATATCATAATAGACAGCAAGACCATCTTTCGATTTGTAAGGACAAACCGATGAAAACTATTATAATGGCTTCGCAATTGACTTAAAAGAACGAGAGAGGAGAGAATCACTGATTGTTACTTAGGACCTTTTGAGACGATGTACAAAAAATGATAATACACTAGAGTCGCTTATTTCGCAATTTTTTACGGGGTTGTCGGAATTTGACGCGGTTTTCATCATTCAAACGAGTAGATAACGTTCGCTTATATTTGATCAAAAACGCGTTTCAAACCTAACTTTTCTCGCTTTTTGCAAAGTTTTTGTAAGTTACGGGTTTTTACGTGGATTTAGGAATTTACTCGATTTTTTTAAGTAGTTTTTTTTCATCGCACTCACTCCTGTGTAAAAAGTAACTTGAGTGTATAGATCAGTGCACGCAGACGTCAGTCGGTTCAGTCCGACAAAAATTTTACACTTTTGGGTGGTTTGTTTTGGTTACTTATTCGTAAGTACGACAACTCTGGACAACTTTCCAATGGATTCCATAGTTATTAATTTGAGTTTGATTTTCAAACTTAAAAATTGTTTCGTTAGAATAACGATCCTGCACAAGTGATAAAATTTGTTCACTCTAGGAATCAAAACAAAGAAGATAGTAACCAAAACAAACCACCCAAAAATGTCAAAACGGAATTGAGGTTAGGGCCCGTGCACTGATCTATACGATTCATAGCGTGCACGTATAAACTGAACGTTTGTATTGGTGACACCTCGCAGCGAGATGGAAATTCTCGATCAACAATAGAATAGGGCCTATCAACATTTGTAACCAACTATTCCTGAGCCCTTTTTCTCTTAAGCCATAAGCCACCCACGCAAATCAATACCATAATAATGTATGGAAAAGTTTCTCTACACGATGATGCTATAGATTTGCGTGTGTAATCCATGGCTTGCGAGAAAAAAGGCTCGAAAGTATATGTTTACAAATGTTGATTAACCCTATTCTATTGTTGGTCAAGAATTGGAATGAAGGTCAATGGAAAGTGAAGGTATTAGTTTATGTCTTTTGTGTTGAACTGACAGATGTGTAATTACGTTTTTGTTTACATTAGTATCGTTCGCTGTGTGATTAAAAGTGTAACAGGAAGGTGAAATCGACGATATTACTAGAATTTAGAAAAACACAAATTATTTCGATTTCAGTTTTGATTTCAGTTAATTTCAATTAGTATTGTTGTACAATGCCTCCAACTAGACAGAATAATATCGGTCGGCTGCTAGCTCAGTAAACTCTCGAATGAGACAAAGCGACGATCAGCGTGCAACTCAAACTGAATTGGATCGACAACGGATTTCATGGGCTCGAATGATGTTGAGTGAAGAAGAAAGAGCAGCTCAAAATACAAGCGATGGAGTTAGAAAGAAGCGTAATCGGCATGCATCAGAAAGATCTGGCAACAATCGTGCCCAACATAACCTTATAAAACAATTACGAAGGCAATCCTACATTCCACAAAATCTTGATGACAATGCGAATATATCAGTCGCCATTGGATCAATGAGTGTAGTTTGTTATCATTGTAATACATTGAAGTTCCCAAATGAAACACCAGAGCCTTTGCGCTCATTTGTGTCGGGATCAGGAAGTGGTTCTAAACATTTTCTGCAGAACATCCAGAGTTATAATAGTTGTTTTCAAATGACTTCTTTTGGCGCAACTCACATAATAATATTTAAAAGTTTTCTTGGACATTGAACCTTAATGCTTCAAAGAGTTTAAAAATTAGTAAATTATGAAATTGTGAAAGCGTCTACTTTACAGGTCAAATTTACCAAAACGCGAATTCAATGTTGCCACCGACGGACGCAGACCATCAATGTCTACAGATTTATTTCAAGGGAGATTCACTCAGCAACATTATTCCACCATGAAGCGGGACATTGTACAACAAGTGCAAGCGATGTTTCATGAGCCCAATGGATTGATTCAAATGTTCAAGACTACTCTAGATCGAATGCTTGCGATTCGAGCTAATACCACAGACTAACTCTTAGATCAGTAGGTCCCGAACAAATACGATTTTTGCTTGGCTCAGTCTGTACTAGCACATCGGTCCCAAGCTTAATAATATGCCCCTAATAATGAACTCACACGAACGCACTCTCAAAAATTCTGTCAAAATAACACAACAAATCAAAACAAAGCCAAAAGTGAACTTATTTCAAATCGCAAGTTGCATATTGATTGATGCTAATACCTTCCTAAATTTTCCAATAAGTAGTTTAATTGTAAGCAGGACAACGTCTGCCAGGTCAGCTAGTCTATATATATAAAAATGGATTTCTGTCTGTCTGTCTGTCTGTCTGTCTGTCTGTCTGTCTGTCTGTCTGTCTGTCTGTCTGTCTGTCTGTCTGTCTGTCTGAACCTAATAGGCTCGAAAACTACTGAACCGATCAGCGTGAAATTTTGTATGGAAAAGGTTTTGGGGCCGGGGAAGGTTCTTATGATAGTTTGAGACCCCTCCCTTCTCTGGAAAGGGGGGCTCCCATACAAATGAAGCACAAATTTCTGCATAACTTGAGAACTGATCAAGCAAAGGAACCCAAATTAAGCATGCGGAAGTTTTTAGAGGCAATAAATGTTTACATGGTAGTCAGAGACCCCTCCCCTCTCTAAAAAGGGAGGCCCCCATACAAATGAAACAGCATTTTCTGCATATCTCAAGAACTAATCAAGCAAATGGAACCAAATTTTGCATGTGGGGTTTTGTGGAGACAATTTTTTTTTCTATGGTGGTTTGAGACCCCTCCCCTCTCCTAGGAGGGGTGCTGTCATGCAAATGAAACTAAAATTTCTCCATAACTTTAGATCTAATAAAGCAAATGGAACCAAATTTGGCATGCGGGGATTTTAAAGGCAATGATTGTTTCTACGATAGTATGAGACCCCTCCTCTCTCTCTGGGAGGGGGGGGGTCCCATATAAATGAAACAAAGGGAGAACTAATCAAATGGAACCAAATTTGGCATGTAGAGATTTTTGAAGGCAAGAAATATTTCTAAGGTGACTCTTCACCCCTCCGCCCTCTGTAAGAGGGGGGCTCTCATACAAATGAAACACACATTTGTGCATAACTCGAGAACTAATCAAGCATATGGAACCAAATTTGACATCTGAAGGTTTTTGGAGGAGCGAAATGTATCTATAGAGGTTTGAGACTCCTCTGCCATCTGGAATGGGCCAAAGGGGGGGCTTCCATACAAATGAAACACAAATTTCTGAATAACTCGAGAACTTATCAAGTTAATGGAACCAAACTTGGCGTGTGGAGTTTTTTGAAGGCAAGAAATGTTTCTATTGTAGTTTGAGACTCCTCCGCTCACTGAAAGAGGGGTCTCTAATATATATGAAACATGAATTTTTGCATAACTCAAGAACAAATCAAGAAAATGGAACCTGTTGCAAGTTGCAACTAAATGAGACGAATTCCGATTCTTTAAACGTATTATTTATTTATGGCGGAGACGACGATAACGACGACGTCGACGGCAATGACGTTAAAAAATTCCTACGATTTTCATTCTACTTCAAATATAGTTTGGTGATGGTATAGATATAAATAAACTTACGTTTAGTGTCTCTAATTTATGTTTCGTTTGATGTTTAGCTTTAAGATCGGTGGTGGGAATGCTAAAAGGTTTTAATTTTAGGTTAGCTTATAGATCTTGTTCACAATTTTTCACAATGCGTTCAAATACCTGATCCGAGCCTTTGTACATTTGTGTGCTTCGTTTAAGTATGTCGTTCGTGTAAACCTGCATGTTTTATGTTACATGTTAGGATAAGTACATAGATTTAAACAATTTTTCACCCACCTGTGCCAATATAATGAAAAATAACTAAACCGACGAAATTTAATCTACGTAATTTAGCTCACACTTTCCGTTTTCTCACTTGCTTTATCTTTTCTTTTTCCTCCGTCGCTCACTGACGTTTCGTTGAAGTGGCGCGCTGACGATAGGGTTACTTTATGGCGGACAAGGGAATTACATCTAGGTACGTACCATCGCCGCTGTTGGATGTGTGGTGCGAAGCAACGAGAAGTTGCGACTCTCCCCCCAGTACTTCGATATCATTGGCCCGATGTACTTACAGTTGCACCGACGTCCAACACTGCTAGCTTAACGGCTGGTCTCTCGAGGAGTGCTGTTGCTGTCTTCACCACAGCTCGACGAACCTGGCCATCCTTCGATCGGATAGCGCGAACCACACGACCTTTCGGCCAGCAGTTCCTCGGTAGCGCCTCGTCTACGATGACGACGATGTCCCCTTCTGCTATGGGCTTGACGCTGGCAAACCATTTCGTCCTTCGGGTCAGGGTTGGTAGGTACTCGGATACCCAGCGTCGCCAGAATCGGTTAGCGTAGACCTGAGACGTCTTCCAAGTGTGCTTGAGGGCGTAGCTGCTATCATCAAACGCGATCGGGGGCTTAGAACCGTCTGACGATCCGAGCAAAAAGTGGTTCGGTGTGAGTGCTTGTGAGTGCTCATCGTCCAAGGGCAGTTCGGTTAGGGGACGTGAGTTGACGATCAGCTCGATTTCCGTCAACATGTTCCGTAGTATTTCGTCTGTGGGTGTGCGTGTGAGTTGGGTGTGTTTTAGGGCTTTCTTCACGTTCTGGACAAGTCGTTCCCAGGCTCCACCGAAGTGTGGAGAAGCAGGCGGGTTGAACGACCACTTGGTGTCGGCGGTGACGAAATGTTCCATTAGCTTGTCTTGGTTCACTTGCTGCAGCGCTTCCTTTAGCTCCCGGTTGGCTCCGATAAAGTTGGTGCCTCGGTCGCTGACTATTTCCAGAGGGGCACCTCTTCTGGCGATGAAATTACGAAGGGCGAGGATACACGAGTCCGTAGTGAGGCTATTGGCGACCTCGATATGCACGGCTCGCACAGTGAGGCAAGTTATCAACACTCCCCAGCGTTTCTCGGTCCTCCGGCCAACAACCACGTTTATCGGCCCGGAAGTAGTCGATACCGATGTAGGAAAATGGACGGCAGAAGGCTTTCAGTCGCGCAGGTGGTAGAGCAGACATTTCCGGTGTGGCTGGTTTCGCATCGCGGTTCTTGCAGAGCTGACATCGATTGCGTACACGATTGTACGTAGAGCGGAGTTGCGGCACGTAGAACTTTCGCCGGATGTCGTTGAGGGAAGTCTGGTGGTTCATGTGGCAGTACCGTTGGTGAACGCTGGCTACAATCAGGTCTGTTACCGTGTGATGTTTGGGCAGCAGAATTGGGTGCTTCGTTCTCTCGTCCACAACTTCGCAGGCGTCTATACGGCCCTTCATACGTAGTAATCCGTCTCCGTCCAGGTAAGGACTGAGCTTGTACAGCGAGCTATTCTTCGGCAACGGCTTACTTCTCGGTGAATGTTTCGGATCTTTCAGTAGACCGATCTCGGAGGTGAACTCAGCGTCCTGCACCATCTTGAAAATCAACGCTTCTGCTGCCTTCAGCTCCTCCTGTGTTAGCGGACCGGTGACGATAGGTTTCTTCGCCAGTCTCTTACGCAGATTCGCCGGATACCTTCGCACGTATGCCACTCGCCGCAGAAGAACCTTCCACGTTGAGAAGCGCAAAGTGATGGAGCAACCGCGGCCGCATTTCTTCTGTGGTTTTTTCGAACTCCGACGGTTGCGCTGGCCAGTGTTTGCTCGACTTCCACAAGAATTCTGGAGCTCGGAACCACCGACTTGAGGGTGACAGATCCGGCGATTTTTGCCACTTAGTAGCATCGGCGGCGACGTTCAGTTTGGTCGAGATCCAGTTCCACTCCTTCGTCTCCGTCACTTCCAGCAATTCACCGACACGCACTCCTACGAACTGGCTGTAATTTCGGTGGTCTGAATTAAGCCAACAGAGAACGTCCCGAGCATCCGACCAGAAGAACCTTTGCGTGGGCTTGAGCTTGTGGGTCTCCATGATGTCGTTCGCCAAACGAGCTCCGGTTATCGCTGCCTGAAGTTCTAGCTTAGGGATCGACACGAACCGCAATGGAGCTACTCGTGCCTTTGCGCCGACAAGCGCGCATTCCACTACGCCATTCTCTTCAAATCGCAGATACGCAACCGCCGCATATCCGTTTTCCGACGCATCCACGAATACATGAAGCTCGATCACATTCCGCTGTCCGACGCTGGTCTTCATCCGGTAACACCTTGGCACGCTAACATTCTCCACATGTGGCAGAACTAGCAGCCACTTCCTCCATTTCTTCAGCTGTTCGTCCTTGATCTGTTCGTCCCAGTCGACACGACTTCGCCAAATCTCCTGCAGCAGCATTTTCAGGAACATAAGAAAGTTCGCCAGCAGTCCCAGCGGATCGTAGATCATCATCAGCGTGCTCAAGATCTGTCGTTTAGTCGGTACGATGCGACCTTGGAGTAAATCCGCGCTAATGCGTGGCGATACCTTGTAGGTGAACGTATCGGTGGTGGTACACCACCACATGCCAAGAACTTTCTCTGTGCCCATCTCGCTGGAAAGATTCAGGCTTTTCTCGCCGGGCTTCGCTTCTAACTCCTGCAGCACACGTTTTGAGTTCGACAGCCAGTTACGAATCTCGAATCCTGCCTCCGCGTGAACAAAACGAACATCCTTCGACAGTTTCACAGCATCCTCTTCGGTCTCCTCACTAGACAGCATGTCGTCGACGTAGTGTTCGTTGACTATCGCCTCAGTCGCCCTCGGAAATTGTTCTTGATACCTTCGCGCGTTGTGATTTTTCACGTATTGCGCGCAGCTTGGCGAACACGTAGCCCCGAACGTCATCACCTTCATCGCGTAGACATCTGGACTTCGGTCTTGCTCGCCGTTACGCCACAGGAATCGCTGGCACTGCTGGTCTTCCCTGTTCACCATGACTTGGTGGAACTTTCCCGAATATCGCCGGTGACGGCAATCCGGAATTCTCGGAAACGACGTAGCACCGATGGAAGAGACGTGAGCTGATCTGGTCCGGTCAGTAGAAAAGAGTTCAGTGACGTTCCTGCCACTTTTGCGGCCGCATCCCATACGATCCGCAGTTTTCCTGGCTTGTTAGGGTTCACCACGGGGAAGATGGGAAGATACCACACACGTGGAAAATGTTCTGATAGCTGGCTTACCGTCAGTTTCTCGATGTACCCGCTGTGTACGTAGTCCTGGATCTTCTGCTTCAGCGCTTCAGCCAGTTGAGGTTCTCGCTGCATCCGCTTCTCCAAACATAGCAGCCGCCGCATAGCCGTTGACTTGCTGTCCGGAAGTCGGACATCATCATACCGCCACAGCAAACCTGTTTCGTACCGCTTTTCTTTCGAGTGGGTTATCGATACCAGCAGCCGCTCAGCTCGCTCGTCGTCCTTCGATAATAGCGGTTTGATAGGGCTCATTACTCCTTGGCTGTCCAGCGAGAAATAGGCTTTCACGGCGTTGTGAAGCTCGGTGTCGTTCCGCTCACTGCACTAGCACAAGTGGAAGCTGTGGTGTCCCGTGAAGTCCGCCGCTGATTGTGCTGCTGTTGAGCAAGGCCCGAACACTATCCAGCCTAGACGAGTTCTAGTGGCGATTGGTTCGTTGATTCCTCCTTCTCTGCTATCCAGCGCATGACCCAGGCGAATATTGTCCATTCCAATGAGCATACGCGGCCGGACATTGCGGTAAGAATCAACCGGTAAATCTTTCAGGTGGTGATACCGCTGCGCCAATTCCTCCATCGCGAGGGTTTGTCGTGGTAGAGAGACTGTTCACGGTGTGCACCTTGGGAATCCATTGGCTATTCGACTCGTACACTCCGGAAATCGCTAGCGCCAGCATCACAGAATTCGATTCTTGACGCTGATGGTCCGCGGTCCATTCCAAGCACAAGGGGTACGATTCGCCTTCAAGATCCAGCTCTTTCAGCAAACTGTGTTCCATCATCGTTGCAGATGAGCCGTCGTCCAGGAAGGCGAAGGTGCGTACGGACTTCCCTCTTCCGTGGAGGAGTACCGGGACGTATCGGAAAAGAACTTTGCTGATCTTACTCACATGAGTGTTGCACGTCTCGGTATGCGACGCAGCAACAGTTTGAGGAGTCGACGGTTGAGAGTTCTCCTGTCGCTGGTATCTGGAGTCGTCGTGCAGCAGCTCGTGATGCATGTACGTGCAACCGTTCCTTCCACAGGCTTGCTTTACTGCACAGGCTCCAAAATGTTTCACCAGACACTTCCGGCACAGCTTGCTCTGCTTCAGCGCAGTCCAGCGTGCATTAACACTCATTTCACGGAACGCTTTACACGATCCCACACTACTGCAGCCTCCTTGGCAAATGACGCACTGCTTGCTGGTTGGCTTCGGCGAAATCATCGGCATACTCGTTGGGGTTGATGCCTGGCTTGAGCTGGATTCGTGATGAAAGTACACTTCCTCTTTCCGACTCCGCTTGTCTGGCTTGCCAACGTTCGCACTGATAGACGATGGAACCGTCACTACGCATGCTGCCTCCACTAGCGTACCCAGCCAGGTACTGAAGTCCGCCAGCGTAACCGCTTGCAGTGTTTGTCGATGCTTCGCCCAATCAAGCTTGATAGTTGGCGGCAATCTCTCCACCAGCTCTTGAAGAAGCGCCACGTTGCACAGATGCTCGTTCAAACCGCAGGCCACAATCGTCGCACACATGTTCTGGACTGCTACTCCGAAGTCGATCAGAGTTCCAAGTTTCTCCGTCTTCGGCGCAGGCATTTCCCGAATCTTGCATACTAGCGAGTGGACGATCACCTCCGGGCGACCAAACAGGGTACGTAGCGTGCTGATCACTCCTCCAAGTCCAGCTGGATACAACAGCCTACTCCTTACCACCTCGAGAGCCTTTCCTTTCAGGCTCCGCTGAAGCCGAAGTAGATTCTCCTCGTCGCTGAAACCGCACATTCTGGTGGTGCTTTCATACGTGGCAATAAACAGCGGCCACTCCTCGGGATTGCCAGTGAAGATGGGAAGTTCCTTCGCCACTGCTTGCCGTGCAGCAAGTTGACTCCGGCTAAGCTCGTGTGAACCATTCATCGACGAAAGACCAGAATGATGATTCGGATCAAATGGGTTCGCGTTGACGTTCAAGTTGCTGGAATTTGCTCCCGCTGTGTTGTTGTTGTCAATCTCCATCGCCCTTAATCGTCCTTCAAGGCGCTTCGTCTCCAGTTCCTGTTTCTTCGCCATTTCCTGAAGCTGCTGTTCAATCCGCTCGATCACCTTGCTCACATCTGTCGCCGAACGGCTTTCGCCCCCTAACGTGGTAGAATTCGCAATAGGGGAGCCACAGTTAGTGGAGCAATAAGCTCGGTTTGGATTTCCCCTCCCTTCTCCAGCCGGCGTTGAAACTGGTGCTGCAAATCGTTCACTGCGTTCTTCATTTCCTGTTCCTTCTGCGCGAGTAGTTTCTCGTACGACTCCTGCTGCTCCTGGAAATTACGTTGCATCTGCTCGAGCCGCTTCTGGAACTCTGCGAGTTGGTTATTCTGCTGCTCCTGGTTGCCGTTCGATGCCTTGGTCGCTCCACCCAGTTCCGGAACTGTCAGAAGGGCCGGATTGCCCTGAGCTGCCCGCCTTGCTTCGCACGATGTGCAGCTCCAGTCAACTTCTTCGATCCCTTCATCGACGCCCACGCACTTATAGTGGAACCATCCGCCACAGTCATCACAGCACACCATCCGGCTATCGTCCGGTTCTTTGCACCCACCACAACTCACATCCACGCTTGGCACTGCTCCCCGACGATTTGACATATTTACAGCCTCCCCGATCGCGAGTTAAACGAATTTTTTAAAATGTTGCAAGTTGCAACTAAATGAGACGAACTCCGATTCTTTAAACGTATTATTTATTTATGGCGGAGACGACGATAACGACGACGTCGACGGCAATGACGTTAAAAAATTCCTACGATTTTCATTCTACTTCAAATATAGTTTGGTGATGGTATAGATATAAATAAACTTATGTTTGGTGTCTCTAATTTATGTTTCGTTTGATGTTTAGCTTTAAGATCGGTGGTGGGAATGCTAAAAGGTTTTAATTTTAGGTTAGCTTATAGATCTTGTTCACAATTTTTCACAATGCGTTCAAATACCTGATCCG
Source organism: Aedes japonicus (assembly GCA_034211315.2). Taxonomy (NCBI): domain Eukaryota; kingdom Metazoa; phylum Arthropoda; class Insecta; order Diptera; family Culicidae; genus Aedes; species Aedes japonicus. The sequence goes on from JASCZW010006600.1 coordinate 20,908, forward strand.
AGCCTTTGTACATTTGTGTGCTTCGTTTAAGTATGTCGTTCGTGTGAACCTGCATGTTTTATGTTACATGTTAGGATAAGTACATAGATTTAAACAATTTTTCACCCACCTGTGCCAATACAATGAAAAATAACTAAACCGACGAAATTTAATCTACGTAATTTAGCTCACACTTTCCGTTTTCTCACTTGCTTTATCTTTTCTTTTTCCTCCGTCGCTCACTGACGTTTCGTTGAAGTGGCGCGCTGACGATAGGGTTACTTTATGGCGGACAAGGGAATTACATCTAGGTACGTACCATCGCCGCTGTTGGATGTGTGGTGCGAAGCAACGAGAAGTTGCGACAGAACCAAATTTGGCAAATGGAGGTTTCTGAAGGAAACAAATGTTTCTATGGTGGTTGGAGACCCCTCCGCCTTCTGAAAGGAGAGACTTCCATAAAAATGAAACATAATTTTTAGCATAACTCGAGAGCCAATGAAGCAAATGAAACCAAATTTGGCATGTTGAGGTTTTTGGAGGCAAGAAATATTTATATGGAAGTTCAATACCCCTCCCCATTTTGAAAGGGGGGGGGGGCTCCCCTACAAATAAAAAGCAAATTTCTGCATAACTGGAGAACTAATCAAGTAAATCAAACCACTTTTAGCATATGGAGGTTTTTGGAGGCTAGATTTCTATATGCATAAAAATGAATTTCTGTCTGTCTATTTGTTTGTCAGACCCTTATAGACTCGAAAAGTTCTGAACCGACCAACGTGAAAATTTATATGAAAGGGTTTTTGGGGCTGGAGAAGGTTCTTATGATTGTTTGAGACCCCTACACTCTCAGGAAGGGAGGCTCTCATACAAATGAGACACAAATTACTTCATAACTCGAGAACTAAACAAGCAAATCGAATCAAATTTGGCATTTGGGGGGTTTTAAAGGTAAAAAAAAACCATAAAGATGCCAGTTATATTAAATTACCCTACATTTAGTTGCAAGCGTAGCAGCGCACGCACCGGACGCAGCTATTATATGTATAACAATGAATTTCTGTCTGTCTGAACCGTATAGAATCGAAAACTACTGAACCGATCGGCGTGAAATTTTGCGTGGAGGGGTTTTTGGAGTCGTAGAAGGTTCTTATGATAGTCTGGAACCCCTCCCATATCTGGAAGGGGGGGGGCTCCCATACAAATGAAACACACATTTTTGCATAACTCGAGAACTAATCAAGCAAAGGAAACCAAATTTAGCATGTGGGAGTTTTTGGAGACAAGATATGTTTCTATGGTTTTTGAGACCCCGCCACCCTCTGGAAAGGGGGCTCCCATACAAATGAAACACAAATTTCAACCAAACATGAGAACTATCCCTACTGCCATGGAAATTTGTATGCAGGGGTTTATGGTTTGGAAAAGTATCCTATGATAGGTCAGAGACCCCTCCCGCCTCTAGAAAAGGGGCTCTCATGCAAATGAAAAACAAATTTCTGCATAACTCGAGAACTAATCATGCAAATGGAACCAAATTTGGTATAGGCGAGTTTTTGAAGGCAAGAAATGTTTTTATTGTAGTTTGAAGCCCCTCCTCTCTCTGAAAAGCGGGGGTCCCCATACAAATGAAACACAAATTTCAAACAAACATGAGAACTATGCCTACTGCTATGCAAATTTGTATGCAGTATGGCCGGAAAATTTGTATGCAGTATGTCCAGATTTTTTGTGCTGGGATTTTTGGAGTCAGTGAAGATCCTTATGATGATTTGAGACTCCTCCCTCATCTGGAAGGGGGTGCTCCCACACCAATGAAACACAAACTGCCACATCACTCGAAAACTAATCAAGCAAATGGAACCAAATTTGGCATGTGGGGAGCTTTAGACAAGATTTTTTTCTAAGGTGGTTTGAGACCTCATCTTTCTGGTGGGAGTGGGAGGGGGGGGGTGACCTCTCAAACAAACGAAACAGAAATTGGAACCAAACATGAGAATTATCCATGCAACTTAAACTCAAAATGTGTATTTCTCGGGTGAGAAGCATGTACTGATAGAAGTTTGACCCCTGCTTAGCCAAGAATGGGGGATGCTTGAGTTACTCTCAGTGCTACATTATGCACAAGAAGTTGATCAAAGGTTATGCAAGGGAAAATAACATTCAAACTGACAGGATACGGCTTCATTTGATGATACATTTTTTTGTCAATGAAATGCTTCTACGCTGAAAGAAAGACCTATAGAAACTACCGATCCAAAAGTTTAATTAAAAACATAAAACTTTGTTTTTTTTTAGAAATTACATTAGTAAACGAAAATATTTTAACCAGATACATTCACAAAATCAACATAAATGAGCAGGTTCTATTAAATTTTCATTCATTTTGTTGCATGCGTAGCAAGGCTCGCACCGGGTTCAGCTAGTAGATGAATAAATTGTTATGTCAGTTGTTATGGCGATGGTGTTCTAGTTGCTGATTGTTCCAATCAATTCCTGCCTTTTCCTATACGAAAACGACCGGATTTTTATCACAGGAGAATTTATTCGGGTTTTTCAAATTACGGTTGTTTAAAAATGAATAAAATCGAAACACCAACGTGTACTTTCCAGAGCAGCATTAATCCAGTTCCACCCAAGCTTTAGAACGATGCCACCTAGAGTGCTTCAATGGAATCGCGGTGAAGAATTTGGAATTCCCCCTGCACATTAGAGATTACCATATAAAAATGCAAATATTTCACGGATCGTACGTGAGAGTGGATGAAACTGGCCCCGGTATTTGTGCCTATTTGCGCTGTTTTTGATTCGTCCGTTCGTTCATTCGCTTCGCTCAGCCAGCGTAGGGTGATGTCTGTGATGTGTGGGGACCGCCGTGTGTGGGTGGCATCATTTCCGGTGCGAGAGCTGTCAGGGTCACTTTGTAAATAGCTTTTTTTTTTGCTTCTCTCAACCTCCTCTTACTCCTACTACGTTTGATTTCATTATAAAATCATACGCGTTCGTTTGCCAATACCGAGCTACACTGATGATGCTCTGTCATGGGCATGTGTTCAGTTGATATAGATGTGGGGGAAGAATGGCGGAGGCGATATGTCTGTGATGTTGGTATTTGGTTGCTGCTAGGGAACTCATAAGACGTAGCAGTCGTTACAGCAATAAGATGCCACGCATTGGTAGCTTAGAAGCATTGTACGCAGAACTGCTTCCAGGAATTTTTGGAACAAAATATTCAAGTTGTCGCATTAATGAATTGTAGTTCGGAAAATTTCTCATACAACTAAATCTGATTTGTACGACATGAAATTAGGCCCATTATAAGTGTGAAAATCATATTAAATATGTTGGTTGTAGACTCAATTGACCCAACATAGCATTCATAGAACCAAGCGACATACGCCTCAATGGCTTTTATCTTGGTGTCTGACTCTAACATTCACAATGAACGACAACGGAAAAACAGGCCATGTCACTATCACGAAAAACAAAAAACATGCCATCTCACTATCATACGTTACGAACATGAGTTTTCTAGGAACGTGTGACAAAAGGTCGAAAGACAAAGCGTTCCATCACGGCCGAAGCCACGAATGTCAAAGCGTGAATAAACTAAAGCATTATTATTATGCTTCACTATTCCTAAATGGGATTGTTATGAAAATTCTGAACCATACCAAATTCTTGAGTTTGACAAGACAATCTTGATACAACATTTGAAACGCGTTGATACACCCAACATAAAAAGCAAGATTGTATTGCGATTTCGCAAGATTTAGGTTTATTTTTCGCAATGGATCACGAGAAAATTTTTAGAAAAAATGCAACTTTGGGTGTGGGTAAAAATGCAATAAAGCCTGTCCACGTTAAATTTCGGGCACCAAAATATTAGTAGCAAAACAATTTTACACATAATTCAACAAAATCGACTGTTTATTTCACAATAATAGAGTTATATCTACATTAGAAACAGTTAAAGTACGGTATCCTCAGATATGCCCGATGTGACGATTCTCTATCTTCTCTTGAAATCATCGGCTATCTTCTTAGTTTTGAAGAATGTCCGCTTAACTAGAGCCCAGTACTTATCTTTTGGGCGAACTTCTGGCCAGTTTGGTAGAATAGCTGTTTTTGGCACGTTTCTGACCTCTTGTACCTTTTTCCATTCCAAGCAGCCAAATCAGTCCAAACCAGAGCTGAAGAGTCGTGGCTTCTGAAGTCTGAGTACGTATGTTTGCAAAAAAATAGTGTAAAGCTCCTTAGCATGACTTTTTGCTGTGGAATTTTGGTTATCATCGCGGTTGGGCACATTTCTCACTTTGTTCGCCCTCAGTCTTTGCTTGTGCTTTACTTTTTGTACGTATGATTTTGGCTTCCCAACTTTGCGAGCCACATTTCGCACAGAAAGATTGGAATTTTTTTCAATAATGAATACCACCTTCTTGTCCATTTGTCGGGTGCATACTTTTCGATGTGTTCTACTTCTAACCTTCCGATCTACACTCAAGCGATGATCAAAAGATTTGCAAACTCAAAACACGGTACTTGGCAAGATCACGAGCATGAGCATGGTTGACCGCCCGAGGTTGCTACTCCATTATTGCCAGATCAGCTGTTATAACACAGAGAACCAACAGATGATGCTTGGGACTACCATACATCCTCAATGTGTAAGAACGGGTGATCCCAAACTAAGGCAATATCAGCGCCAGCCCCGCCTGAATGCAGGTCAAGTAGGGAATGCGTAGGAATATGTTGACGTGATACTCGCTTTATTGAAAGCCGAGAACTCCTCTGCACTTCCACGAGAAATCACTGGGATGTTGGATAAAATTGTTGGGTTTGCAACAGGATCCGTTTATAAACGGTGTGCGGAATTCAAATGACGTCGGCAGCGTATAAGATATTTAATTATGCTCCCGGTTTATGCTCTGCACAGAGATGAACAGTAAAATTATTCCTTTAAATAACTATAAAAATTAAATTTTGGCACAGATTTAAACCAACAGTAAGGATGCTGTTGGGGCCACTCACAAATCTGGGTGGTTTCTTTCAGTAGAAAACAAAAATATGTTAAAACATCGAGTTTAAGGATCGATTTAAACCAACAGTAAGGGTGTTGTTGGGGCCACTCACAAGTGTGAGTGGTTTATTTCAGTAGAATACAAAAACATGTTAAAACATCGAGTTTGAGGACTGATTTAAACCAACAGTAAGGATGCTGTTGGGGCCACTCACAAGTGTGAGTGGTTTATTTCAGTTGAATACAAAAATATGTTAAAACATCGAGTTTGAGGACCAATTTAAACCAACAGTAAGGATGCTGTTGGGGCCACTCACAAGTGTGAGTGCTTTATTTCAGTAGAATACAAAAATATGTTAAAAGATCGAGTTTGAGGACCGATTTAAACCAACAGTAAGGATGCTGTTGGGCCACTTGTGTGAGTGGTTTATTTCAGTAGAATACAAAAATATGTTAAAACATCGAGTTTGAGGACCGATTTAAACCAACAGCAAGGATGCTGTTGGGGTCACTCACAAGTGTGGGTTGTTTATTTCAGTATAATACAAAAATATGTTAAAACATCGAGTTCGAGGACCGATTTAAACCAACAGTAAGGATGCTGTTGGGCCACTCACAAGTGTGAGTGGTTTATTTCAGTTGAATACAAAAATATGTTAAAGCATCGAGTTTGAGGGCCGATTAAAACCAACAGTAAGGATGCTATGGACTAGTGTGAGTGGTTTATCTCAATAGACTACATGAATACGTCAAAATTCCGAGTTTGAGGACCGATCCCTCATCCAACCTAAACCTCGTCTGACACAATGCACCCTCTTACCCCCTCCGCTATTGAACGTATGCATGTAATTTACGTAACATAACATAACAAATGCAGCCACAAAACACATCTGACCTACACTGGTCTGTCACTGAGAAACAGAATCATCACTTAACATGTATAAACATCGAAAAAGACATAAAATAGCCAAGAAAAAAAAAAACTTCAATCCAATCAATAATGACAAAACCTAAATAAACAGATACTTGACTACTTTTGCGAAGCAACAGTAAGTGCCCGGCCTGACGACCTCTGAAACAAATGAAACATCCAATCACAACATCTCCCATCAAAAATATCCAGACATTATCCTATGCTACTTAAAGGGAATGGATTTTATTCATGGAATAGTAGTTGAAGTTCAGAAAGAGAGATGAGGAGAACTCCTCGATCTCTCATAATTGACACATGTAATGAAATGTTATTTGAGAGAGGGTTATCCCTGTTGAACAACGGACACAGATGATACGTAGTGCACAAGCATCCGGGATTTCCTGAAAAATAATATTAATAGAAACAAAGCTTCATGTGATCAGAAAACTATTTAATATTTGGAATAAAATGGGAAATAATAGGGAACATATTAAAAAAGAAAAGTATTAGAGTTAACATGATGAGTGGACCATAAAAAATATAAAAAATATAAATAAATATATCGGTGCCAACATCTGATTAGGGCGAATCTGCTTTTGTAAACAAACACTTTGTCTGCTAATTTTTCGGAAGTTTAACACAATTCTTTTAAATTGAATATATCACGGTACTTGGCCAGATCACGATCCGATAAATTCGGATTTCGCTGCCGTTCGTACAAAATACATGCCACTTGATTCGTCGCCATTTTACATAATGTAAGAAGAATGTAAACATGTTGTACCACGAAATAAAGTGGAGAGTTTCAGCTATCTTATAAGTGAAGCGTTTCAGCGATCCGTGTAATAAATCAAAATTTACACTGCAAGAAAAGTGTCTGAAATTTAACGTGGACAGCCTTTACATCAATTTGTTTCGATGTGTGCGTAAGATTGTACTGTATTATGGCTCATATAAGAAAAAAAAAACAAATCTCGACAAATTATTCCAAACACCTGATTTTGTAAACAAACACGTAAACAAGGTAAATACTATCGTTCAAATGCCTTTCCGCTCGTTTTCAACTTGCATCTTTCAATTTCACAGCCTGCCATACTCTAACGGAACTATCAATACTTTCTCTTCATTTCTCTTCGTTCTAGCAATAAATTACCGTCTACTCCTAGAACCTCTCATTAACATAGAAATGATTGAAAAAAGAAGAATATTTTTTTAGATGTACTAGGTTGGTCAAACTGTCCTGGAGTTCAGAACATAAGATCTACAGTTGTATCAGTAGCTTTATCCGCTTGACAATGTTATGATATATACTCAAACATATTCAGTGAATGCCATGGAAAACCAACAGAAATTATGAGATAATCTTGGGATAACACTAACAAACTAACTTAACTTTGTACAGCCCATAAAGATACTGTTACAATAGTAGACCTTATGTTTTGAATGACCTACGTTTCAGACGTTTCAGAATATTCATTGAATATGTTTGAATAGTTATCGTAGTTCTGTATAACCCAAGAGGCTTCCCTGAACTCAAGAGAGTTTTTATGAAATTGAACATCCCAAGATAATCTGATAATGACAGGTGACCTTACAGAAGATTCATTGAATGTGTTTGAAAGCATATCTTCACCTTTCATAGGTTATAAAGCTAATGTTAGGACTATAGATCCTAACTTCTGAACTCAAGGGCAGTTTTGGTGACCTAGAACATACCAAGTTATCTCATTCTATCGGTTTACCTTCCAGAAGACACACTTAACTTGGTCAAGTACATATTGTTGCTTTGCTTGGTCTAAGAAGCTACAGTTACTGCTGTAGATTTTCAGTTTGAATTCCAGGATAGTATGGATAACCTAGAAGATCAGCTCGTAATGTCTGTTGGTCTTCCAAGATATTCAACCAATATGTTTCAATAAACAGCGTTGCTTTGCATAGCCCAGAAAGTATTTGTTGCAACTGTAGGTCCTACGTTCTGATCTCAAGGATAGTTTGGATGCCCCATAATATGTCATATTATTTTATAATATTTGTTGATCATTAAGAATTCGAACTGAATATTTAATATAGTTTTATATTGCTTTAATATCACTTTTACAACTGTAAATCTTAAGTTCAGAATAGTTTGGATGACTTAGAGGATATCAAAGTTATAAAATATTGACAGTTGGCTTTCGAAAAGATTCATTGAATGTGTTTGAATACATATAGTCATCTTATGTAGCCCAAAAAGCCACTGTAACAACTGTACATCTTATGTTTTGACCTTATAGACAGTTTGGATGACCTAGAATATCCCAAGAGTCTCGCATTATGTCTGCTGACCTTGTACACTATTCAATGAATATTGTTAAATGCATATTGTTCCATTGCATACTCCAAAAACCTACTGTTACAACTGTAGGTCTTATCTTCTGAATTCAAGGACAGTTTGGATGACACCCCGATCATACCAGTTCATCTCGCAATGTCTGTTTACGTTTTAAAACAGACTGAATATGGTTGAATACGTAGTGTACTTTATAGCCTTAAAAGATATAGTTACTGCTGTAGATCTTAAGCTCTGAACTCAAGGATAGTTTTGATGACCTAGAACATCACAACATTATCAAATAATGACTGTTGACCTTCTTAAAGGTTCATTATATTTGAATATATTTATATATTTTTATATATTTGAATACATATCATAATCTTATATAGCCTTAAAAGCTTCTGTTACAACTGTATATCTGAAGTTCTGAACTCAAGTGTATTTTGGACCAAGAAAATTCCAGAAAGATACAAAAATATCTAACGTTTATTACCAAAACTTAAGTATTACTGTTGGCAAACCCACCGTGCAAGCGTTACGAGTAGCAAAGTGAGCCCCGGTTACGCCCTATACGTTTGCGCAGTCAAGCATAACAGCAGCTATCATGTTGACCGATCCGTCAGAGCAGCGGCGACAGAGGAGAAATGTCAGAAGACCGAAAACAACAACAGTAGTGAAAAGAAAGGAAAATAGAATCGAGTTGGAAAGAATTTATAAACTATTGAAGAAAGAAGTGAAGTTTAATCGTGATTTTGCCACGAGGAGAATTAATTGAGGAGTTAAAAGGAAGGAAAGAAGTTTGTTAAGGAAGATTGTATTGCGGAGGTGAGGAAAATAATATTCAAAAATAAATGAGAAATGTATACTAACAGCGGAATTCTAGATATACGTAACGTGCGTAATCCATTATTTATTAGGAAATTGTGAGGCACACGAGAACACCAAAATGTAAGTTTTTTCTTTGTTATTAAGTTCCAACTAACGGAAAATACATTTTCAACTTTGAAGCTGTGCAACACTGCTATTAAAGAGGTGTTTCATTTCGTCCCGAATAAAAGAGTTTCTTCCCGACCGAAACATTCAAAGATTTTGATATAGATTTGTGGTTAGGATAACCGTGTAGAAAGTTCCGGCAGTATGAATCCGGCAAGCCATTGTGTGCTGTGTGATCGACCGGGTGAAGTTGATAATCTTGTCCAGTGCGACAAATGTGACAACTATATACACTTCTCTTGCGCTGGAGTAAGTGACTTAGGGCATCTTCAGCGGTGGTCTATTTTTGGAACAACTTAATACTTGATTTGTATCAGCAAAACATGAATAGAACATGCCTTACCCGCACCGTTGTTGTATTTCTTGTTGTTAAATCCACAAACTCCTGCCATCCTGTCAATTATTCAACATCAGAGATCAGAATATCCTTAAACTTCTTACTATTCGATAATTTTTCGTATCGAACCAAGAGAATAAAAAAAATCAAATACACCAATAACAAAATATTAGCAAATCGATCAACTATCCAGATTTTTTTCAATTTCTCATTAATTAATTATATATTTATGATATTCTGCTTTATATCATGAAAGAAGTATTCCATGGCTAATCAGCAAACTTTTTGGAATTTCAAACAAAAATCCAGAAAAGTTGAGAATTGTTCAGCACCTAAACGGAATTCTCTGTAGATCAGCCAATTCTCTTCTCAAAAGAGATCGAGCAAACTTCATGATTATCTTGAAACTTCCAAAAAGATCATTCAACTTCCGAAAAGTTTATCCCACTTAACCAACTTCTGTCAAGTTTATAGTAATTCAGTTCCAAAGTTCATAGTAATTCAGAAAACAATTTTTAAAGAGTTCGTTCTGTTTCTAGAAGCTTATATGAGCTCTGATCGATTCACGTAGCTGTCGAGAAGTGCTAGGATTGTCTAAAATCTGTAGAATATGCAATTGAATAATATAATATTTAAAAACGATTTCTGAAATAATCAAAGATTTTTGAATCTATCTCCAGGGTATCATCGGTTTCCCCCGATCAAAACTGTCATAGTAAAATGTATCCTAAGATAAGCCTGAATATCCAGATCCCTAGTATATATATAAAAATGAATGTTTGTTTGTAAGTGACGCTTTAACTCGAGAACGGCTGAACCAATCTTCACGGTGCCTTCGGATGATTTATTCCTTTTTGTCCAACAAAGGTATTGAGGAAGAGAAAAGTTGGGAAATTTTTCAGGCAAAGTCAAAACATTTGAAAATAAAAAAATCATTTGTCCATCAAATATCACATATCTTCTTCTTCTTCTATATATATAAAAATGAATGTTTGTTTGTCAGTGACGCTATAACTCGAGAACGGCTGAACCAATCTTGACGGTGTCTTCGGATGTTTTGTTCCTTATTGTCCAACAAAGGTACAGAGAAAAAGAAAAGTTGAGCAATTTTCCAGGCAAAGTCAGAACATATGAAAATAAAAACAAAACATTTGTCCATCAAAAAAATCACATCTATATATATAAAAATGAATGTTTGTTTGCTAGTGACGCTATAACTCGAGAACGGCTGAACCAATCTTGACGGTGTCTTCGGATGATTTGTACCTTTTTGTCCAACAAAGGTACAGAGAAAAAGAAAAGTTGGGCAATTTTCCAGGCAAAGTCAGAACATTGGAAAATAAAAAAAAACATTTTTCCATCAAAAATCACATCTCTTCTTCTTCTTCTTCTTCTTCTATATACATAAAAATGAATGTTTGTTTGTAAGTGACGCTATAACTCGAGAACGGCAGAACCAATCTTGACGGTGTCTTGGGATGATTTGTTCCTTTTTGTCCAACAAAGGTACAGAGAAAATGAAACGTTGGGAAATTTTCCAGGCAAAGTCAGAACATTGGAAAATAAAACAAAACATTTTTCCCTCAAAAAAATCACATCTATATATATAAAAATGAATGTTTGTTTGTTAGTGACGCTATAACTCGAGAAAGGCTGAACCAATCTTGACGGTATATTCGGATGATTTGTTCCTTTTTGTCCAACAAAGGTACAGAGAAAGAGAAAAGTTGGGAAATTTTCCAGGCAAAGTCAGAACATTGGCATGAGCATGAGCATGAGCATGATTGACTGCTTGCGGTTGCTACTCTGTTATTGTCAGATCGGCTGTTATTACATTACATTACAAATTATTTCGATTTCAGTTTTGATTTCAGTTAATTTCAATTAGTATTGTTGTACAATGCCTCCAACTAGACAGAATAATATCGGTCGGCTGCTAGCTCAGTAAACTCTCGAATGAGACAAAGCGACGATCAGCGTGCAACTCAAACTGAATTGGATCGACAACGGATTTCATGGGCTCGAATGATGTTGAGTGAAGAAGAAAGAGCAGCTCAAAATACAAGCGATGGAGTTAGAAAGAAGCGTAATCGGCATGTATCAGAAAGATCTGGCAACAATCGTGCCCAACATAACCTTATAAAACAATTACGAAGGCAATCCTACATTCCACAAAATCTTGATGACAATGCGAATATATCAGTCGCCATTGGATCAATGAGTGTAGTTTGTTATCATTGTAATACATTGAAGTTCCCAAATGAAACACCAGAGCCTTTGCGCTCATTTGTGTCGGGATCAGGAAGTGGTTCTAAACATTTTCTGCAGAACATCCAGAGTTATAATAGTTGTTTTCAAATGACTTCTTTTGGCGCAACTCACATAATAATATTTAAAAGTTTTCTTGGACATTGAACCTTAATGCTTCAAAGAGTTTAAAAATTAGTAAATTATGAAATTGTGAAAGCGTCTACTTTACAGGTCAAATTTACCAAAACGCGAATTCAATGTTGCCACCGACGGACGCAGACCATCAATGTCTACAGATTTATTTCAAGGGAGATTCACTCAGCAACATTATTCCACCATGAAGCGGGACATTGTACAACAAGTGCAAGCGATGTTTCATGAGCCCAATGGATTGATTCAAATGTTCAAGACTACTCTAGATCGAATGCTTGCGATTCGAGCTAATACCACAGACTAACTCTTAGATCAGTAGGTCCCGAACAAATACGATTTTTGCTTGGCTCAGTCTGTACTAGCACATCGGTCCCAAGCTTGGTCCCAAGCTTAATAATATGCCCCTAATAATGAACTCACACGAACGCACTCTCAAAAATTCTGTCAAAATAACACAACAAATCAAAACAAAGCCAAAAGTGAACTTATTTCAAATCGCAAGTTGCATATTGATTGATGCTAATACCTTCCTAAATTTTCCAATAAGTAGTTTAATTGTAAGCAGGACAACGTCTGCCAGGTCAGCTAGTATATATATAAAAATGAATGTTTGTTTGTAAGTGACGCTTTAACTCGAGAACGGCTGAACCAATCTTCACGGTGTCTTCGGATGATTTATTCCTTTTTGTCCAACAAAGGTATTGAGGAAGAGAAAAGTTGGGAAATTTTTCAGGCAAAGTCAAAACATTTGAAAATAAAAAAATCATTTGTCCATCAAATATCACATATCTTCTTCTTCTTCTATATATATAAAAATGAATGTTTGTTTGTCAGTGACGCTATAACTCGAGAACGGCTGAACCAATCTTGACGGTGTCTTCGGATGTTTTGTTCCTTATTGTCCAACAAAGGTACAGAGAAAAAGAAAAGTTGAGCAATTTTCCAGGCAAAGTCAGAAAATTAGAAAATAAAAACAAAACATTTTTCCATCAAAAAAATCACATCTATATATATAAAAATGAATGTTTGTTTGTTAGTGACGCTATAACTCGAGAACGGCTGAACCAATCTTGACGGTGTCTTCGGATGATTTGTTCCTTTTTGTCCAACAAAGGTACAGAGAAAAAGAAAAGTTGGGCAATTTTCCAGGCAAAGTCAGAACATTGGAAAAATAAAAAAAAACATTTTTCCATCAAAAATCACATCTCTTCTTCTTCTTCTTCTTCTTCTATATACATAAAAATGAATGTTTGTTTGTAAGTGACGCTATAACTCGAGAACGGCAGAACCAATCTTGACGGTGTCTTGGGATGATTTGTTCCTTTTTGTCCAACAAAGGTACAGAGAAAAAGAAAAGTTGGGAAATTTTCAAGGCAAAGTCAGAACATTGGAAAATAAAAATAAATAATTTTTCCATCAAAAATATCACATCTTCTTCTAGATATATATATCTATATATATATATATATATATATATATATATATATATATATATATATATATATATATATATATATATATATATATATATATATATATATATATATAAATATGTATATATATATATATATATATATATATATATATATATATATATATATATATATATATATATATATATATATATATATATATATATATATAAATGAATATTTGTTTGTTAGTGACGCTGTAACTCGAGAACGGCTGAACCAATCTTGACGGTGTCTTCGGATGATTTGTTCCTTTTTGTCCAACAAAGGTACAGAGAAAATGAAACGTTGGGAAATTTTCCAGGCAAAGTCAGAACATTGGAAAATAAAACAAAACATTTTTCCCTCAAAAAAATCACATCTATATATATAAAAATGAATGTTTGTTTGTTAGTGACGCTATAACTCGAGAAAGGCTGAACCAATCTTGACGGTATATTCGGATGATTTGTTCCTTTTTGTCCAACAAAGGTACAGAGAAAGAGAAAAGATGGGAAATTTTCCAGGCAAAGTCAGAACATTGGCATGAGCATGAGCATGAGCATGATTGACTGCTTGCGGTTGCTACTCTGTTATTGTCAGATCGGCTGTTATTACACAGAGAACTAACAGATGATGTTTGGGACTAACAGTCATCCTCAATGTGTAAAAACTGGCGATCTAGAATTTAAAAAAGCAATACCAGCGCCGGCCGCATCCATGCAGGTCAAATAAGGATAAGGTAGGAGTATGTTGACGTGATACTCGCTTTGATGGAAGCCGAGAACACCTCTGCACTTCCACGAGAATTCACTGGGATGTTGGATATATGGGGTAGGGTTAGCAGCATGGTTCATTTTGGTAAACGGAACGCTGAATTTAGGCAGGGATACCATTTTGATAACCATAAGATTTTAGATGTTGTTTCTGGTTTATTCTCCAGACATCCGGTTGACCGGAGATGTACAGTATGATTATTAAAAATTTTGATTCCGATTTAAACCAACAGAAAATATGAATGCTATTGGGGTCAGGCACAAGTGTGCGTAATGCACAGTACTGGAATTTAAAAATGTCAAGAAATAAAGCTATTAGTTTAAGAATGGCAAGCGTTAAAAGATAAATGAAGAAAGAAAAAAAATAAAGTCAAAATCAAGTTTAGTGAATTCGTGTTTAACTCGTGACGTATATCGAACTACCGAACGTTTACCTGTTGAAAGTCTGGCAAAAAAACCACTGAACACAGCAAAAAAAATTCTAATGATGTGTGTTTGTGTGTGTGTGTGTGTGTGTGTACAATGTAACACTCATTGGCCGGCAATGGTTTTATGGAAGAAATCTGTTTACAACAACCCCTCAAGTGATCATTGGAAGCAGCTTTAATCCGAGAGCTGGAAAGTGATAGCTCTACTGCTGATCCAGCAACCCATTTCAGAATGTCTGGAGAGTCACACCAATTCCGAAGTAACTTTCACATACAATAAGCCCCAACTGTATACATTACCGATATCAATTGGATAAGGGCACTGCAACACACTTCCAGATTTGGAAATGTTCAATTTCCAAACCAGGCACGTATTTGGTATTATTTAAAAATAAGGTTATTGTTATATAGTTATAGAAATAGAGTTATAGAGTTATAGTCAGATACATCTCACCCATGGCCGCTTCCTTAATTACACTCGCTTGTTCATTCGTAAACATGAAAAATCTCGACGTTGATTCGTAATTAGCTTCATGCACTCGTGACGAAATAAGCGCAAAAATTGACGTTGACAAACCGCCCGATAGATATGCAACCTGCACAACTACGTGGTGGACGCTTCTGAAATTATGTGGCAGCCTTTCACGCATGCGCATTGTCTTCGTTCGCTGCTTCTGACAAGCAAATGGCCGTTTTCTACATGCACTGGTCTTCTTCTTTTTTTTCACTCCACACTGCCAATATCAAATCCCCGCTATGAGGCGACTCTATAACAAACTTCAAAACTACAAATTATTATCGATTCACTCGCGACAAAGCGGAAAAACACTCAAACTTAATCATTTATGTCCGGATTTCACAATACTACCACCGCAGACAGACGTTCGACTTCATCTCATTAAGCTGTGTAAAAACATGGCGTCCCTCGAGATATCAAGTAGCAATAAGCTAATAGATGGCGCCACAGATTTGTTTTGATTGGTAAGGGAAAAATGAGTTGCCAGTCAAACTGTTAGTTTTAATGTAGCAATTAGTTCACAAGGCGGCGCTACTGTGCAAGATGAAATTTTACACAACAAATTTGAATTCTTTTGTTCGAGCTTGAACGTCTGTCTGCGCTACCACTAATAAACAAGACTAAGCTGAAGTAAATCTTCTTCCGGGTGCAGGGCGAAGCACAAAAAACCAAAAAAATTGGAAATACTACCGCCACTCACACATTTCGGGTGGGAATCGATTGTATTCACTACGTCTTTCCCAAAGCACGCCTATATTTAATGATTTCACTGTTAGTTAGAGTTAAATAACGAATTATTGTTTGATTTTTGTTCGCGAAAACGACGCAGCAAACCAAAACACGTCAGTTAAGAAGCACGGCTTGTTGCGATCTTTTTTCTCGGCATAACAGTCCTACAAATTGAATCTACAAACTAAAAAATATTATAGGATTCATTGGAAATGTTGGTTGCCAACGTAATTTTGGCTATAAAAGCATTATTTATTACGCCATTTGTTTCCCGATTGCAAAAATATGCTTTAACTTTAATTGTATTTTGCTCAGTTGTCCATTTTTCAACAAGGGACAATATGCGTAGAACGGCAGTTTACAGCCCAGATAGACAAATTGTCTATGATGTCCTGCAACGGTTCCTGCAGGTTGTTCGCTTCTTGTCCTACAATTGAAACAATGGCGTCATCCGCAAGCTGTCTTAGCGTGCAGTTCTCCATGAGGCATCGATGTCTCTGACATAAAAATTATAAAAAGGGGGCTTAAACAAGTGCCCTGGGGGAGACCCTTGTAGCTAATTAGTGAAGTTGTGGAAGACCCCTGAGAAAAGCTCATATGTTTCTCAGAGAATACATTGTACAAATAGTTGTTTAATAATGGTGAATGGCTACACTCGTGGAGTTTGTCTGAAAGAACGTCTATACAAACTGAATTAAAAGCCCCCTTAATGTCCATGATAACTGAACCCATTTGCTTATTTTGAGCATAGGCCAGCTGTATTTCTGTTGAAAACAGCGCAAGACAATCGCTCGTTCTAGCAGCTTCCGTATACACGACAACATAGTAATCGGACGATACGAGTTGTAATCCGACGCGGATTTCCCGTGTTTTTGTATAGCTATAACTCTAACCTGCCTTCATTCATCCGGAAAAAACTGATTAAACTTGATTTTATCCATTCCTGGTGCAGCATTGTTGCATTGAAGAAGAGCCAGTGGGAACTCGAGCATAGAAAAGGGCGCATCCATTTCATTACGATTGGTGTGTGTATCGCGAGCAATTCGTTGCACCGGAACCGAATCTGGGCACACTTTCAGGGCGAACACGTAGACCAAGAGCTTTCCTTGTCTTCATTCACCGACGACGCATTTCGCATTCTTCTCCCGACAGTCCAAAGAGTTCTCATCGACGTCGCACGCGATAGCCCTTCGACGAAGTGACGCCAATATCCGCGTTTCTTGGCTTTAGCAAGGCTCTTAAGCTTACGCTCAAGAGCAATGTACCGCTCGTAGTTATCTCGCGAACCACGCTAAAACGTTTGCCTCGAATAGTCACTTGGCATTCCACTACTTCAGGGCCTGTCATCGAAGGGAGATCAATTCTATCATAGGAGTGGAGCTTATCCCCAACAGCACCCCTCCGGATGAATCCCCTCGATCCTACCGAATAATGTTAAAATCGTGAAAAGAGAAATCTTTATCCGAAAAAAGCCATGTTTCAAAGAGAGAAGTACGTCACTACGCGATTTGTGAACTAAAAACTTAAAAGCGTCCATTTTTTTTTTAGAATACTTCTGCTATTCCATTGTAGTTTTTCGATCATATCTCCAACCTCATTGGATAAATTATCCATCGAAAGATATGATCGAATCAAGAAGAGGCCATTTAGAAGACAGTTTGTTTAGAAGAGGTTTTACAAAAGCAAGGATCATATTGATGAGGTTTCTTATGTTGCCGAGACCTCGAAAATGGTGAAGATGTATTCCACAATCCCAGAAAGTTACATTTGTTCGAAGTCTTCGACTTGATCCGGCTGTCTTGGTAGTTGGCATTCTGGCAAAAAACTGGGGCAACTGAGGTTTTAGATGTTCCCGGAAGTAGCGGAAAGTCACCAACCAGTGGTTTAAAACCGGGTGGAGAAACTTTTTTTTTGTTTTGCCACCACTTCTTGAATTATTTTACAGTCGTCGCGTTTTGAAATACTTGCTGACAAGATACGTTTATCAAATTGCTGTTTGAAATGTTACATTTATTGACAAACACGACATCATGACAGCAAAGTTGTTAGGCATAATTTAGGCATAAGTTTTGTACGATTAGTTGCGTAGTTGTCCAGAATGCCGAAAATTTTGAAATCCTACCACCAGCGCCTGTATGTTTAAGCCTAAATCGCTCGCGTTGTTACAAATATTTCCCCTTGAGTACCCCAGCAACAATATAAGATACCTCTTCTTCTTCTTCTTTCTGGGTCCAAGCTGAAGCCGTCACTGTCAGCTCGGGTGTGACGGGCCAGTTGCTATGACTAAAGGGCGATACGGTCAAAATTTGGTCAATATCAACTTGACGTATTTCTTTCAATTTTGCATTTAAAAAACCTGAACACCCCTCATTTTGATGGTGTGTGTGTGTAGAATGTTGCTCTTATTTTGATTTTGGAATTCACTCTTCAGTTGTCAAAATGCCTTCCAAGCAAGAAGAGCAGCGTATCAAAATTTTGCTCGCGCCTCGCGAAAATCCGAGCTACTCGCACGCAAAGTTGGCAAAATCGCTAAAAGTTGCCAAATCAACCGTTACAAATGTAATTAAAGTGTTTGGGAAACGTTTGTCGACAGCCAGGAAGTCTGGATCGGGGGGAAATCAATAACCGGAAGCCGATGAGACGACAAAGAGAGTTGCCGGTAGTTTCAAGCGAAACCCTAACCTATCTCTCCGAGATGCCGCAAATAAGCTGGGTGTATCGTCTACAACCGTGCATCGAGACAAAAAACGAGCCGGACTATCGACTTACAAGAAGGTAGTGACTCCAAATCGCGATGATAAACAAAATACGACGGCCAACGCGCGATCCCGGAGGCTGTACACGACGATGCTGACGAAGTTTGACTGCGTGGTAATGGACGACGAAACCTACGTCAAAGCCGACTACAAGCAGCTTCCGGGACAGGAGTTTTATACGGCAAAAGGAAGGGGATAGGTAGCAGATATTTTCAAGCACACGAAACTGTCAAAGTTCGCAAAGAAATATCTGGTTTGGCAAGCCATCTGTACCTGTGGCTTGAAAAGCAGCATTTTCATAGCTTCCGGGACTGTCAACCAAGAAATTTACGTGAAAGAGTGTTTGAATAAACGTTTGCTGCCTTTCCTGAAGAAACACGGTTGTTCCGTACTGTTATGGCCGGATTTGGCATCTTGCCATTACGGTAAAAAGGCCATGGAGTGGTACGCCGCCAACAACGTGCAGGTGGTTCCCAAGCACAAGAACCCTCCCAACACGCCAGAGCTCCGCCCAATTGAGAGAAGGTGGACAAGGTGGCTATACAAAATCTGATGGCAGGGGTCAAGCGTAAGGCCCGGCAATTCGGATTTGGAAAAGCGGAAGCCTAACTGAATATTTTTCCTGAATTTTATACTAATTGAACTTGAAAAAGAAATTTAATTTGATTTTTTAAATAAACGATTTCACCGATTTACACGCGTTTTCCCTTGACCAAATGTTGACCGTATCACCCTTTATATGACCTGATTCACTTTTGATTCTCTGGTTTCAGCGCTACAACTAGGTCACAGGTCAAGTTTGTTTTCCTTTACGAAGTTACATACTTCCTTGTATTGTTTTAGATTATCTGATTTAAACAGATTTACTATATTAGAGTGTTCTTTGGCGAATGAATATTTGTTTCTGACGTTGTTAAATTTTCTACAATGCAAAATTAGATGTTCCGCTGTTTCTGTGTCGCCACATTCCTCACAATTCGGGTTGTCCGTTGGTTTTATTTTGGCAAGCCAGAATTTTAACCAGTTAAGTCTTCGCCATGAGTCGCACCTGCTGTCCATTTAGATCCAGGTCAGCGCTAATAAGTTTGTGTTTAATCAACAGATCGACTACTGGTCTTCAAGAGACGATTCTTATTTACCCGAAGGTTCACGAAAAGAATTCGCCGTTTGAACCGCCCCTAGAGCCAAAAATGTTAATCATTGTTGATCGCATCACTTTCCACAGTGAATCTGTGATCTATAAATAACCAGCCTCACTAACACAAAACTATCCTTCCCTTGACAATTTTGGTGGAGACGCAGTGGTAAACACGGTCTCTAACTTATGATTTGCAAAATAATCAACCTTTCCTCCTTCCCAAAGACCGTGAGGACGTGGCCGGCGCCGGTTCTGATCTGTAAATTGAATGAACTAGTGAACTTGTACATTGAAATTGTAAAAGCTACTCCCAAGCTGCTACAGTATTGGACAAAATATTTTCAACCAGTACATGTCTACCATGAAGTTGATCATTGAAGGGTTCTATCATCTTGGAATATTACATATGTGCGTTCACAAACAACATACTTTCGATTTATTGAAACAAAAGATAATTATAAATCACTGAAAAGTAACTTATAATAATATTGAAAAACAGAAAAAAAACACGGTTTTTCTGTTGGACAAAACAATTGCAACTTTGCACCCAATCGTTAGATAAAATTCTGCTGTCAATATGTAGTAGGAAATCCCTTATTTTTAATAACAGCCTTGTATCGTCGAGGCATGGAGTCAATCAGGTTGTAAATATTGTTCTGAGGGATTGTTGCCCACGCCTTTTGAATTTTCTAGAGCAATTGGTCCTTATTCTTAACCCCCACGCGATTAATTTTTTGATCCACGATCTCCCAAAAGTTCTCGATAGGGTTTAGATCAGGAGACTGTAGTGGCCATTCCATAACCATTTCCATAAAATGAAGAAAATTTATAATAATTTATTAAGTTCGTCCGTTTCGGTTATTCTGGCAACTGAAACTAGCTGGGACGAAAGCGTGCGTAGTAATTGTAATTGTAATTTCTCAGTCCCCATCTTGGCAGACCACTGTCCGCCCATTTGCGTTTGGGCTAGGTGAGAACCTACCAAGCCTACCCGTTGATATGCTCTAGACCATATAGCACACCGGGATCTTCCACAAGCAGGCGCCGGTTATTAACTAACCAGTCCCAACAAGTGTTAGGTTCATAACATAGAGGATAGTAGGAGGCAGAAAGTGAAGCAAGAGAGATTGGGGACTTTGAATGCTGAAACGAAAACGAAATAATTATTTAGTGATTATTGTAATTGATAAGTTCAAGTATGAATAGTTCTCATCTGTTTCTTCTCCTATTGGTTGTTGATGCACTGATAGAAGTTCAAGTTTGTCAACTTGCTCTTTGATTTCCACTACCGCTCGTATATTGTGCGGGACGAATTTACATACATGGAAAGATAGCAAACATAATAAAGATATTCGTTAGTGGTAACATATATAATACGCTTTCTTATGGGCTGCAAAATGGTGAGTCGACAACTGTGATGGAGCGTGCGTCCCCGCAACATTGCTCTGGTCCTCACAAGTTCCTACCTCATGCTTCCACGGGTCAAAAGATGACAAAGACCGCCAGCTAAGGGTTGCGTACTTAGCTGGTAGTGCAGCCTGGGCACTGTTGTCCTTCTGCCTTCAGCTAGATTGAGGAGGTGCGTGCCGAGCGTCTGTCCACCAAGGAGATGCGGCTCAAACAGCGGCTGAGTAAGAAACGCTGTATCTCGTCAGCTATACCTTAGGAGGCAGTCCCACCAACGTAATGTAGCCAGCGCGGTAAGATAGCATGCTGAAGTCTTACCCTACCACGAAAAATGTAAGTATTCTTTATGTTGTGAGATTTTTCCTCATTTTATTGCCCACAACGTGAGATTTTTCCTCATTTTATTGCCACACAACGCAATAAGGAACAGTAAAAATTTGCAATATCCCAGTACATTTACTAGTGCAAATAAAAACAAAAATAAATGTGTTAATTGAATCTAAAGTTCAGTATAGCCGTGAAATTTTCATTTTGTCTTAACTTTTTATAAATCATTTATGCTAAAATGTCTACTGTTCCTTTAACAACTATGTAACGGGGATTCCCTGGGGGGGGGGTAGCCTAAGGCAGTCGAAGGATTTGTTGACTGGACAAGGGTTCGTGGAGTCGCCAGTCCCTTGTCATGCGAAGACACGCGGCCTTCTGGCCGTAGTCTTCCGAAGGTCCTCACTGAGATCGGCTGACCCTGCTACAAGAAGCCATCACGTAGGCTATTCTCTCAGAACAACCTGCTGAGAATAGTCCTGCAGCCACAGGTAATCCTTGCACTGATGGTGGGTTCTTATTACACATCACATCACATCACATATATAATACGCTTTCTTATCATGTGTTTGTGTGAAAGTTAAATATTTTAATTTAAGTACCGATTTCCGATTGCTATTGGGGCCACTCACAAATTGTGATGGTGGTTTTTCATTGAGAAAACAAGGTAATTGATATTAAAGCATGAGAGCCTATTTAGATCAGTGTACACCAATAGTACAGACGCTGTTGCAACCACTCACAAAATGTAATAGTGATTGGCTGGTTCCTAGATATGTGGCCCAGCGAGTCCGGCGAACAAATAATATGGATCACAATTAATTATGATCCCCACCACCCACCCACCACACCCGGCGAATCAACACATCTCACGGGGAAGCAGCCTTATTGTTCTTCCTTGTTCACTCGATCACTCGCGCCACCGAACAATAGGTTAACAGAAACAATAGAAAACGCGATATTCCCGGCAACAAAACATTGCGCAACACACCCTCGACACAAATATTTACAACCGATGCCCGAGGCAGGCTCTTTGATTTTTGCAAACTGTCAACTTGCACAACTACAGTCTAAAAACCATTTCACAACTGGAACCGATATCTGTAATAAGCAAGCTGAATGTCCCACTTTGAATCACTATTGAAGGATTTCGCGAAACATTCCGCGTCTATTGTCAACTTTATGCTTCAATTGATTTCCATGCTCATCTGTTTAGCACCAACCGGGGGAAACTTGGTCCTGTACCCAATGCTTTCCTTATCTCCAATGCGCTCAACAAATCGCAATGTTTAGTGTTATATTGGGCGGAATATTATCATTTGAGATAATTCAATACAGATGCTTCCAAACTTGGAAGATTGACAGGTAATCGGTGTGTAACCACCTTGTACCTCATAGTAAGGTGCTTAGAGGCGGACCGGAAGTGTAGATGAGCTACCTCCCCCCTGGGACGAAAGCGTGCGTAGTGAAGAAATATTTGGAAATGTGTATAATGTATTTAGAAACGATATGAACCTTCATGAGTCTTCTTTGCATTCTGGACGTAGCTCTGCGACATGGCGATCTTTTTAGCCAAATCACGGCTTGAGACGTTGGGATTTGCTTTAATCATCCGCTTCACCTTTCCCCCCGTCTTTTTGTTCTCCGGTCCCGGTTTTCTTCCAGCTTCTTTGCCGTGGTCCAACGTCAACCGCTCCTGGAACCGCTTCAACACTCTGGAGACGGTTGAATGGTGAATGTTCAACATTTTTCCCAACTGCCAGTGCGACAGGTCAGGAAATTCCAGGTGTTTGGAAAGAATTTGTTCTCTCGACTCGCGTTGGTTCACCTCCATTTTCGTTGAATCGAAAAATAAGACTTCGAAATTGACAGCATGTAAACAATACACATCAATGAGAAAGTGTGCAAAATTTGGTTGATTTTTACCCAATGGTAAAAAAGTTATGCCCTGTTGAATGTGTCGCAATAATTTCGTGTTCGCCCTTTACCAATGTTACTTTTCAAACTGCAAAAAATTGGAATTGAGTCTGGACCAGGGTTGGTAAATGTCAATTTCATTGAAAAATGACCTACGACTTTTACCGAACTACGTTTGAAAATCTCATCGGGCGAGAAAACGATGATGAAGATTTTCTTCTAAATAAAGGGTGATACGGTCAAGGGAAAACGCGTGTAAATCGGTGAAATCGTTTATTTAAAAAATCAAATTAAATTTCTTTTTCAAGTTCAATTAGTATAAAATTCAGGAAAAATATTCAGTTAGGCTTCCGCTTTTCCAAATCCGAATTGCCGGGCCTTACGCTTGACCCCTGCCATCAGATTTTGTACAGCCACCTTGTCCACCTTCTTCGCCGCAGAAAGCCAGTTTGCCTTGAACTGCTGCTCGTCCTTAGCAGTTTTTTTGGTCTTCTTTAGGTTCCGCTTGACAATAGCCCAGTATTTTTCAATTGGGCGGAGCTCTGGCGTGTTGGGAGGGTTCTTGTCCTTGGGAACCACCTGCACGTTGTTGGCGGCGTACCACTCCATGGCCTTTTTACCGTAATGGCAAGATGCCAAATCCAGCAAAAACAGTACGGAACAACCGTGTTTCTTCAGGAAAGGCAGCAGACTTTTATTCAAACACTCTTTCACGTAAATTTCTTGGTTGACAGTCCCGGAAGCTATGAAAATGCTGCTTTTCAAGCCACAGGTACAGATGGCTTGCCAAACCAGATATTTCTTTGCGAACTTTGACAGTTTCGTGTGCTTGAAAATATCTGCTACCTTTCCCCTTCCTTTTGCCGTATAAAACTCCTGTCCCGGAAGCTGCTTGTAGTCGGCTTTGACGTAGGTTTCGTCGTCCATTACCACGCAGTCAAACTTCGTCAGCATCGTCGTGTACAGCCTCCGGGATCGCGCTTTGGCCGTCGTATTTTGTTTATCATCGCGATTTGGAGTCACTACCTTCTTGTAAGTCGATAGTCCGGCTCGTTTTTTGGCTCGATGCACGGTTGTAGACGATACACCCAGCTTATTTACGGCATCTCGGAGAGATAGGTTAGGGTTTCGCTTGAAACTACCGGCAACTCTCTTTGTCGTCTCATCGGCTTCCGGTTATTGATTTCCCCCCGATCCAGACTTCCTGGCTGTCGACAAACGTTCCCCAAACACTTTAATTACATTTGTAACGGTTGATTTGGCAACTTTTAGCGATTTTGCCAACTTTGCGTGCGAGTAGCTCGGATTTTCGCGATGCGCGAGCAAAATTTTGATACGCTGCTCTTCTTGCTTGGACGGCATTTTGACAACTGAAGAGTGAATTCCAAAATCAAAATAGGAGCAACATTCTACACACACACCTTCAAAATGAGGGGTGTTCAGGTTTTTTAAATGCAAAATTGAAAGAAATACGTCAAGTTGATATTGACCAAATTTTGACCGTATCGCCCTTTATTATCGAATTTTTCGTCATAACAGCACGTGACAGTGTTCTGGTCATCGCAATTAAAAACACATTTATTGATACAATTGTAAATTTCATAACCAAACTTGAAATAAACCGTCCACTCTGTCGATGACATATTATTGCTTGGCTAATTTTTAAGTAGACTATTCAGAAATTTGTAAAACAAAATCGTATGAGACAAAATCTCATGACCGCATGATGGTGTGAGAATGACAAGAAATCTCATGATAGTTCATTTCTTCTCGTGACAGTGAGATGGCCTGTTTTTTCATTTTCACATGATGGCCGTGAGATTTACCAGCTCTGGTCTGGACTCTTGAAGTGGCTTGAATTATATTTAACTAACCGGCAACAAATAATAAAATTCAATATGAAAAGAAATCAAATCCCATTCAAGTTACTTCAGGAGTTCCCCAAGGCTCCCATTTAGGACCATTTATTTTTTTATACGTCAACGACATTTCCTTCGTCCTCAAAAATCTGAAAGTGCTAATTTATGCCGATGACATGAAGCTGTGAAACTTACGTGTGCATCCAATACACCTCCACACTACGGAATCGACAGACGAGTCCAATAAGCAAACTTGGTATCGTTATTTTCTCTGTATCGTTATTTTTTCTGTCTTTTGTAGCCTAGTCCCTTGGTGTTTCAATTATTTGTCCATGTCCACGTCAATGTAGCTCTCGTTGTAGGTCTGACATAAACGTGATAAAGACGCTGATTTCCCCAAGTTTGTTCCTGACCTAGGAAAGCTGAATAGATCCATCCACCGTAGAGCATGTGTAGGGATGCGCTAGTTGAGCGAACAGTACCATGGACGAGTCGAAGAAGCGTAGATATGTCCAAGATGCGCCGACAGTCACTTAATTATGTTTTTTTTTGTGTGTGTGTGAGAGAGAGAGAGAGAGAGAGAGAGAGAGAGAGAGAGTATTCGTCGAAAATCAAAATCGTTGGACGGTGGTTCAAGAAAAATGCATAATATTGCTGACATTGCAAACGGAGGTCACGAACGAAGGTTAAAGCGGCAGAATCTTCATCACGACTAGTTGTTTAATCACAGTTCAAAGCCAAGTCGAGATTAAGGTACTTCTTCATGAAATCAATGAAAGGAACTGACTTTGGAACAGTGATGTTAAAATTGCCAGTCACAATAACTGGCATACATTTTCTGATTGTGAGACCTGACAAAATCATATATAAAGTGATGAACAATATATCAAACAAACAAACGAACAAAGAAATCTAATTCTAAATCATACCTGGTGAAATGAAAATCGATAAGAGCAACATCGCTGTGTCTCGTATAACTAGCTCTGAAGCACAGACATCGCCATATTGATCGGCTACTCCCAGTTGCTCGTCGTAAGATGCGCAAAGTTTCTCGATGATGTGCGGTCTTGTGGTGAAGGGGGCCGTATGCCTTTTATATATGGCCACTCATCCAACACTCACGCTATCACGCATTGCCTGACCAATGCAACCGAAGCCGGTGATTTCGACTGCAGCACCATCCTCCTGACAAGTTTCACTTACAGCAATAAAGTCCGCTCCTGTTAGTGAACTATCGGCTGAAACATCTGCTGCATGTGCGCTGAGGTTTTCAATTTCTATGCTCATAATGACAACTTTAGAGCGGCGGTTGCGAATCGTTTCAACTACTTTCACGATATCCAAGATTTCAGTTGAACATCAAAAACGGAAATTTAAAGAAATCTTTTGATATATTCCAAACCCAATAATAACAAAAATATTACCCTGGGGAAATGGACCATCTTCCAAGTAAATCGACAGTTCCGACATGGCTCATTTTCACAATTGTACACTATACAACTTTAGCAGAAACGCGAACAGAATGCTATGTGTTGCCAACTACGTTGTGCCAAGACTTAGTAGTCTGTGATAGGGAATCTTCCATCGACAAACTTGGCGAGAGATCATTATGCGACTGCAGGAAAAATAATGGTGTTGCGATGATTTATCAGACTGGGTGTCGAGATAGCAGTGGATCTGAAAGATGTTTGTAAAACTTTATTGATGAAAATTCTGCTGTAAATTATTGACAAACTCACCGCAAGATACTGTAAGTATCGACAGTATAGGTCGGCGGTATGAAGAGAACGAACATTGGTGGTTTGAGCGGGGTTTGTTTTGCGATACATGCTGACGAGATTTCCCACGGATCTCACAAAACGCATAAACTAATATGACGAGGACTGTACTCAATGCGATGACAGAACAAGGCAGAGCTTAACTGAAGGAGATTCAAGACCCTCAATCAGCAAACGACTACAGGAAAAATAATGGTGTTGCGTTGATCTATCAGACTGGGTGTCGAGATAGCAGTGGATCTGAAAGACGTTTGTAAAACTTTATTAGAGAAAATTCTGCTGTACATTATTGACAAACTTACTACAAGATACTGTAAGTATCGACAGTATAAGTCGGCGGTACGAAGAGAACGAACATTCGTGGTTTGAGTGGGGTTTGTTTTGCGATCCATGCTGACGAGATTTCCCACGGATCTCACAAAGCGCATAAACTAATATGACGAGGACTGTACTCATTGCGATGACAGAACAAGGCAGAGCTTAACTGAAGGAGATTCAAGACACTCAATCAGCAAAGATGCCCCGACTGCAGGAAAAATAATTGTGCTGCGATGATCTATCAGACAGGGTCTCGGGATGGCAGTGGCTCTGAAAGATGTTTGCAAAACATTATTAATAAAAATACTGCTTAACATTATTGAGAAACTCACCGCTAGATACTGTAAGTATCGACAGTATGGGTTGGTGGTACGAAAAGTACGAGCAGTACCTTTTGCATTTCAGATCTATGTTGCGAGTGAATGTCAAATCTAGACAGGTTCCACCGAGAGTGGTCGTTAGTGTGGGGTTTGTTTGCAGTTCCAAGGAGAGATACTGCTTCATGTAGTCGATAAATTCAATATTTTTCCCATTCATAACATCTATATTGAAATCACCGGTCACGACGATGGGCATACTCGATCTCTTATACAAAATTAGATTTCGCGCAATGAAGAACTTCTTCTGTTCAATGGTGGTGTCTGGTGAAATGTACAGTGACATTAAGAGAGTACGAATACCCACAATCTGGACCTCAACAGCACAAACGTCGCCGTACTCGTCCGCTAATCCAAGTTGTTCGTCGTAGTTTGCACTTAGCTTTTGGATCGAATGAAGAACTGCGGTAGGGGATGCTGAATTGTACTGGTAAATGGCCACACCCGCTGCTCTCACACCGGGACGCTTCGATTGCGAAATGCACGTGTATCCCGCTAACTCGGTTGTGGTTCGGTCATCTTGCCACGTCTCACTGAACGCCAAAATATCTCCCATCGTTAGCACATGATCGGTAGCAATATCTAGTGCATGAGCACTCAGACTCTGGACATTGGCCGAAACCAATACAACGCCCCTGTCTTTGCTTGCAACGAATTCCACCAACTCGTCAGCAATAGTGTTCAGACGGTGATTCGACAAACGCTTCATTTCCGTTCGCAGTTCCCGCATTTTTGGCGAATCATTGCCCTTAGCATGATGGAACTTAAATTCGTCCTTGGCGTTAGTGAGGTAAAGGCCATCGAGAGACGATACTCTGGAGCGGCCAACATACACCAATTGCTGCTCCTGTCCTTTATCGTAGTGGTACACGATTTGCGGGAAGGTGCCACCTTGTGATTTGTGCACCGTAAGAGCACATCCGCTGACTACCGGGAATTGCATCCTTTTGCATTTTATGCATCCGAGGGTGATGTTTGCCGATCGCTTAACAATTGGTGTCCAATCTGGCTGTAAGATACCTGGTCTAGAGTATACCAATGGCCAGGATTTCACTCTTAACATGGCTCCAATCGCATCGTTCTCAAATTTTAACCACAGCCGAGCTGTTTGCTGTTGAGAATCTTCGTCGTTCCGTTCTACGTACTTAAGCTCAAAATATATGTTTGTATGTGCGTATTATAGAATTTCCTCTGCTGCCTGTCGTCACTGAAATCCCCCAAACGATGCAAAACATTGTTGATGGTTCCGGCGATGGTGAGAATTCCGAGATGCAGGCCATTCAGGCACAGTATAACATACCGTCTTCTGAGCATTCAAGCCAGGGTAAGTGACTCAATTATTTATAAAAATGCCAAAATCGCAACAAACATCAAACTTTGCAGAGTTATTCGAACCGAACTTAGAGGGAGCGTCAAAGGAGTTCATCAAACGGTTTGTGAATAATCGTTTTGGTTTTCCGTGCGGCGTTTGTGATAGGTTGTGGTTCATGAATGACCTTAAACCGGTCACTACCGTTGAAGCCGAGGTGTTGGCCAATACAGGCATATCCGTTGAAGGCTTGGCTGTATGCACAACTTGTCGCTCTAGCATGAAAAAAGGAAAAGTACCTGCGCTAGCCGTGACGAATGGTTTTAGTTATCCGCCTTTTCCATCGAATCCAGCTCTTCCACCACTGGATCCGATAACGGAAAGATTGATTTCTCCACGGTTTCCGTTTATGCAAATTCGGCGGTTGCGTCTCGCTGCAGGTAAATATTTTTGTTTCAACTATATTGTAATAAATTCACAACTACAATAAAACGTTAATATTGTAGGCAGCTACGGTATCATCGGTCAGGTGATAAATGTGCCCGTTGATGTCGACAAGATGGTAAAGGAACTGCCACGACAGCTGGACGACGACAGAGCCTTCAATGTGTCCATCAAAAAGCACATCATCCACAAGTCCAGTTACCTGTCTGGATTTGTGAAGAAGGAAACAGTGAAGGCCTGGTTGAAGTTCCTACAAGAAACCCCTCTGTATCGCCGATACGGTATCATCTTCAACGAAAATCATCTGCGATCTATCGACTCTGACCAGCCAGCTGTCGACACTACTGATTGCATCGAGATGATTGAAGGAGATAACGATGTTGAACTGCTGATAGGTCAGCAGCAAACTCTCATGTGGAATGAGGATAAATGTCTGGAAATAGCGCCGGGACAAAACAGAGTGCCTTTGTCGATAATTTATGACGAACACGCTGAGGAACTTTCATTCCCAGACATTTATCTAGGGCACCCTAGAACATTCAACCCAGATGTGCGAGTGACTCCATTCATGATGGCTACCAGTGAAATGCGGCGGCATGATCGACGGGGTGCCTAGCCAAAACATGTTCTGTACGTTGCTATGAAAATACTTCGGCTACGTGTTTCCGTACCTTCCAGTGTACCTTCAAGTGCATAGCGACAGCAAACAACACTCGCGGTATGCTGAGCGACAGGAAATTCCTGGAGGAGTGTATCGATCGGAACTTATCGTTCTTGAAGTCAATCCCAAATTCGGTGCAGTACTGGCAGCAGCGTAAGCGAGATTTGTTTGCGATGATCCGGCAACTAGGAAAACCGACGATGTTCCTAACTTTGAGCGCAAGTGAAACCAAATGGCCTCATCTTTTGCAGACATTGCAGAAACTGTCAGGCGAAAACATCACAAGTGATGAGGAGCTCACGCAGCAGCTATCGGCACTACAGCGAGCAACATTGGTGAACGAAGATCCGGTGACTTGCAGCGTGTACTTCAAAAAGCTTGTTGACGTTATTATGCAGCTTCTACAGTCATCCAGATTCAGCCCGTTCGGGCAGTTCCGCGTGAAGGAATACTTTAAGCGTATAGAGTTCCAACATCGCGGAAGTCCTCACGCGCATATACTTCTTTGGCTGGATATGGACCCGAAAGAGGCCGTTTCCGAAGACATGCCCGCAACAGTTGATCTGATCAACAGCCTCTGTTCAGTTTCAGCAGTTGCCCTGCCAGACAGCTATGGAAATCATGTACACAAGCACACTTTTACGTGCTATAAACGAGGTGAGCAAAGTTGCCGTTTCAACATCCCTTACTGGCCCATGGATCAGACAAGAGTTTTGTTGCCACTCCCGGCTGATGATGGTCGACGCAGTCAGCTGAAGAAACGCACCACAGAGATTCACGCTGCTTTGGAAAACAAAGTTTTCGATACGCTGGATCAATTTCTCGAAAATTGCTGCTGCACATACGACTACTACCTCAATATCGTTCGCGCATCCTTAAGCCGACCTACCGTTCTGGTCAAACGGCCAATGACGGAATTGTAGACTAACACGTTCAATCCGTGGATTGCTAATGTTCTCCGTTCGAACATGGATCTGCAGTTCATCCTCGAGGAGTTTTCTTGTGCAGCGTTCGTCGTCGAGTACGTTAACAAAACTAATCGGGGCATTAGCAGTCTACATCGCGATCTCGTGAAGCTGCAGGAAGAGTTCCCGGATCAGGACTACCAGTCACTGCTGAAGCAAGTGAGCATCTAGATGCTCAATTCAGTAGAAATGTCTTTTCAGGAGGCTGCCTGGTACCTTCTTCGCCAGCCAATGTCTGAAGCCAGCAGAAAGGTCGAGTTCATTCCCACTTTGTGGCCACACAAGAGAACGAATACGAGAAAGCGTGTGCAGCAGATGGATGCAGAAGGTTTTTCGGATGATTCCACCGATATCTGGACATCCAATATAATCCAGAAGTACGAAGCACGCGATGGGCTAGAGGATGCATGCCTTGCAGATTTTGCAGTGTGTTACGCGAAAGTACAGAAAACGTCGAACACGTACAGTCGTCGTAACACTGCGCACGTATTGCGTTACTGTGAGTTAGTACGAGCCACTAACCCTGAACAGCGATCGTTGATTCTCCATGTGATCCACACGATTCACAGTTTCGACGATTCCCGAAAACCGCTGCAAATATTCTTCACTGGTCCAGCTGGTAGCGGAAAGACATTCACGCTGCGCGTCTTGATGGAGACCTACAACCGATTCAGTCAGGCACACAATGCCCAAAACAACGCATATGTTGCTTGCGCTTCGACTGGAAAGGCAGCTGTCTCCATTGGTGGAACAACGGTTCATTCTGCATTCCGTTTGACCATGTCACGCAGAGTTAACCCGAAAATGAGCTTCGACGTTCTCCAGCTGTATCGGAATGCATTTGCGCACGTTCAGGCAATAATCGTCGATGAGGTGAGCATGATCAGTGCCAATGTTCTGGATTCGGTTCACGCAAGGTTGCAAGACATTAGATGGGAATACGATGATGCATTCGGTGGAATAGACATGATACTGGTTGGAGACTTTCGCCAGCTTCCACCAGTAAATGCCAGATTTGTCTTCAAACCACCCGCAAATTCCATGCATGGCGCTGTGCTTTGTCAATCACTCCAGTTCTATCCCCTTGTCAGAGTTATGAGGCAGAGTGATGAACAGTTTTCCTCTGTATTGACAAGGATTGGTAATGGTGAACAATTGTCAGGTAATAATCTCGCAGCCTTATCAATACTGAATATAATAATGTATAGTTTATATTACAGATGAAGAGACGAAACTGCTGGAAAGTTGTTTCCGTACGGTGCAATGGTGCAAGGAAAATGTGCCCAATGCCATACGGCTGTTCCATCGTAACCTCGACGTAGACCAGTATAACAGCGAAGTACTGCGGGAAACCGATGGCGTGGATTGTTTGGCAGAGGACGTGTTCAGTGGGTTCCGAAATGACGAGCAGCTCGCAAGTGCCAGAAACAAGCTCTATAAAATGAGCGTTGTTGAAGCTGGTGGCTTGCCCTACATGTTGCGTCTTACCACTGGAATGCCGTACATGGTTACAACAAACGTCAACGTCGAAGATTGCATCGTGAACGGAGCAATCGGTGAGCTTATTTACGTAGAACGGAATGACGAAGATTCTCAACAGCAAACAGCTCGGCTGTGGATAAAATTTGAGAACGATGCGATTGGAGCCATGTTAAGAGTGAAATCCAGGCCATTGGTATACTCTAGACCAGGTATCTTACAGCCAGATTGGACACCAATTGTTAAGCGATCGGCAAACATCACCCTCGGATGCATGAAATGCAAAAGGATGCAATTCCCGGTAGTCAGCGGATGCGCTCTTACGGTGCACAAATCACAAGGTGGCACCTTCCCGCAAATCGTGTACCACTACGATAAAGGACAGGAGCAGCAATTGGTGTATGTTGGCCTCTCCAGAGTATCGTCTCTCGATGGCCTTTACCTCACTAACGCCAAGGACGAATTTAAGTTCCATCATGCTAATGGCAATGATTCGCCAAAACTGCGGGAGCTGCGAACGGAAATGGAGCGTTTGTCGAATCACCGTCTGAACACAATTGCTGACGAGTTGGTGGAATTCGTTGCAAGCAAAGACAGGGGCGTTGTATTGGTTTCAGCCAATGTCCAGAGTCTGAGTGCTCATGCACTAGATATTGCTACCGATCATGTGCTAACGATGGGAGATATTTTGGCGTTCAGTGAGACGTGGCAAGATGACCGAACCACAACCGAGTTAGCGGGATACACGTGCATTTCGCAATCGAAGCGTCCCGGTGTGAGAGAAGCGGGTGTGGCCATTTACCAGCACAATTCAGCATCCCCTACCGCAGTTCTTCATTCGATCCAAAAGCTAAGTGCAAACTACGACGAACAACTTGGATTAGCGGACGAGTACGGCGACGTTTGTGCTGTTGAGGTGCAGATTGTGGGTATTCGTACTCTCTTAATGTCACTGTACATTTCACCAGACACCACCATTAAACATAAGAAGTTCTTCATTGCGCGAAATCTAATTTTGTATAAGAGATCGAGTATGTCCATCGTCGTGACCGGTGATTTCAATATAGATGTTATGAATGGGAAAAATATTGAATTTATCGACTACATGAAGCAGTATCTCTTCTTGGAACTGCAAACAAACCCCGCACTAACGACCACTCTCGGTGGAACCTGTCTAGATTTGACATTCACTCGCAACAAAGATATGAAATGCAAAAGGTACTGCTCGTACTTTTCGTACCACCGACCCATACTGTCGATACTTACAGTATCTAGCGGTGAGTTTGTCAATAATGTTAAGCAGTATTTTTATTAATAATGTTTTGCAAACATCTTTCAGAGCCACTGCCATCCCGAGACCCTGTCTGATAGATCATCGCAGCACAATTATTTTTCCTGCAGTCGGGGCATCTTTTCTGATTGAGGGTCTTGAATCTCCTTCAGTTAAGCTCTGCCTTGTTCTGTCATCGCAATGAGTACAGTCCTCGTCATATTAGTTTATGCGTTTTGTGAGATCCGTGGGAAATCTCGTCAGCATGGATCGCAAAACAAACCCCACTCAAACCACGAATGTTCGTTCTCTTCGTACCGCCGACTTATACTGTCGATACTTACAGTATCTTGTAGTAAGTTTGTCAATAATGTACAGTAGAATTTTCTCTAATAAAGTTTTACAAACGTCTTTCAGATCCACTGCTATCTCGACACCCAGTCTGATAGATCAACGCAACACCATTTTTATTTGTGTGCTCTTTGATGGACACATTGAAGGCTCTGTCGTCGTCCAGCTGTCGTGGCAGTTCCTTTACCATCTTGTCGACATCAACGGGCACATTTATCATCCGACCGATGATACCGTAGCTGCCTACAATATTAACGTTTTATTGTAGTTGTGAATTTATTACAATATAGTTGAAACAAAAATATTTAGCTGCAGCGAAACGCAACCGCCGAATTTGCATAAACGGCAATCGTGGAGAAATCAATCTTTCCGTTATCGGATCCAGTGGTGGAAGAGCTGGATTCGATGGAAAAGGCGGATAACTAAAACCATTCGTCACGGCTAGCGCAGGTACTTTTCCTTTTTTCATGCTAGAGCGACAAGTTGTGCATACAGCCAAGCCTTCAACGGATATGCCTGTATTGGCCAACACCTCGGCTTCAACGGTAGTGACCGGTTTAAGGTCATTCATGAACCACAACCTATCACAAACGCCGCACGGAAAACCAAAACGATTATTCACAAACCGTTTGATGAACTCCTTTGACGCTCCCTCTAAGTTCGGTTCGAATAACTCTGCAAAGTTTGATGTTTGTTGCGATTTTGGCATTTTTATAAATAATTGAGTCACTAACCCTGGCTTGAATGCTCAGAAGACGGTATGTCATACTGTGCCTGAATGGCCTGCATCTCGGAATTCTCACCATCGCCGGAACCATCAACAATGTTTTGCATCGTTTGGGGGATTTCAGTAACGACAGGCAGCGGAGGAAATTCTATAATACGCACATACAAACATATATTTTGACTGATACCTTGTCTCCTTTTCAACATTCACCATTTAAATGCCATACCATTCGGATCATTTGTATACAATCTGAGTTGTAGTATGCCTTTGATAATTCAACTTCAAAGAATCAAAGATTTGCAATTTATGCAATTTCAGCAATTCTGGATTTCAAGGGTTATAATAAACATTGAAATACTCTAGAATTCAAATTACGATAAAATTCTTTATCAGAAAATATCCAACAAGTTTAGTGATTGTTATGAAAACACTATAATCAATTGCAACATTTTCAGATGTGTAAGCGTCTCTAAAAATGTTCAAAGTTCAGGAAGTTTTATCAAACAGAAAATAACAAAAATTATCTTGCAGTTTTTGTACGGTTATATACAAGTATATAGGGTACATGTCCCTTGACTCAGTCGATTATGTAGCGCACGATTACAGTTTTAACTATAACTCATACAATAATTTAGTTAGTAACGATATTCAACTAGTTATACCTTTGCTAAGACATGCTTAATAAGGCGTTTGCTGTACTGGACCATGAAAAGTCACCAACTAACATTATTGAGTCGAAAACTTTCGAAGGATATGGATATCATTAGAGATACTTGTTCGAACGAATTTCAGTCAAATTTGTTTATTTCATCGCTCCGAGCATTTATTTATATTATCGCTCCGGGCATTCGGCTATATTCGGTATACTATACGGAATATAAAGCTACTTTATAACATCTGAATGACTTTCTCATGTGATCAATCAGCCATTCCATTTCAAAACAATAAAATTCCCACTATATTCATTTAGTTATATATGTATTGGTATGAATAAACCCTTCGAAAAATACACAACATGTGATGAATACATTTGGCCATTGTTGGGAATATAAGGTTAAATGCGCATACATATAAATATATATATATATGCTATATATACATATATATATATATATATATATAAATATGTATATATATACATATATATACATATATATATATATATATATATATATATATATATATATTATATATATATATATATATGTATATATATATATATATATATATATATATATATATATATATGTATATATATTTAAGTATAGATATACATATATATATATATATAAATATATATATATATATATATATATATATATATATATGTATATATATATATATATATATATATATATATATATATATATATATATATATATATATATATGTCTATATATATATATATATATACAGCGATTCCACAGGAAAAAGAATAGAGTCGAAAAAAAAGTCTGTCCTGATTTTTGCTCAGAAATCGCGTGGTATGTTCTTCATCGAAAAAAATAAGACCCGTATTTTGTTATTTTTTTTTATTAGGGTGATTCGCATGTTCGATATAAGGTTTCAGAAAAATCGACATTTTAGAAATTTTTTATTTTTGAAAAATCATAACTGCATGAATCGATTTCAAATATTTTTATATAAATAGTAAGATTATTACTTTTGTTTTTATTAAAAATATTTTTTAAAATAATTAATGTACTCAAATATGCTAAAATGGTCAATATATTTGTTTTTTATGATTTTTGAAATGTTGGACCATACAACGACTATTTATTTTTATAATTTTTTTATTAAAATTCAAACATTTTTACATAACATATTAAAAAATCTCAAATGTTCAACGAGCTGATTTTGGGTTCAATTTTTTGAAAATTTCAGGTTTTTGCCTATACACACATGGAATGAGCATCATTATCCATCACTTCAAAATAACTGCGGAATCATTTCATTGAAGTTATCAAACTTATTCCTAATAAATTCATGATAACCATGTTTACAAATCCAGTTTTATTTGTAGAAGTATTGTACCCATCAAAGATAGGAGGCTGGTCCAATTCTGATTCCATTAAATGTATGAACTATAAATCAGCCTCAAATTGTTTAAAAGCAGAACCAACATTGCTAAAAGGTTTACTCTATGCCATGGTTTACGCTATAACTGGAGCCACAATGGTCCGTTAGCGTTCAAATTCACGCATGAGTGCTCATAGAGATTGCAGAGGCACCTCGCCGAATTTGAGTTGTAGCGTAAACCACGACTGAGTAAACTTAGCTTCATATTTTGAATTATTCCACATTAAGGTCATTTTGAGTGAATCGAACCGAAATACTAGAATACAAATTTTTTTAGGGTGTAGAACATTTTTTCTCAAATTTAGTCAATTTTGAAGTCCAAAAACACAATTCTCCACTAATGCATTCTACGTTGAAATTCTTTGTGTAGCAGAAAAGCTTTCCATTGGTATTGGTAAAAATTTGGCAACCAGCACTGTCTGAGAGAATCTTGGGAAGTCGGAATTGGCCCAGGTGTCGAGATTAGACCAGGCTCCGCTATATTGAAGAATTGGCAGCTCAAATCTCAAAGCTTTGAGACTACAAGCAAGGGTTTTCCCAGATTACCTTCATTTAAAACTCAGCATTTAATTTTGATTATTTAATTATTTTTACTTTCATAATTCATCAAAAAAATTACAAGCAAATTCTATACAATTTAACGCACTTTTCTTCATCTGAAACGAAAACCGTTTCACGATAACTGCAATTTTCATTCTGTGGCTTAAAGTAATGAAACGATTGTGTCCCAGAGATTTGTTTTACGGAGGTACAATGGTTCTTTATTTTCTTTTCCATTGCACCTGTAATCTTTTTCCGAGAAAAGCAAGTAATATATTTTGAATCTACTTAAGAAACAGTCCAAGAGTAAAGTTCTGTATGCAGTTGCAATATGATGCGCCCTTGTAAACTTGCTTTTGAAGCGTTTCGCTTTAGAACGCCTCCTAAGCGTCATAAGGCCCTTTTCCATAGCAAGTGGCAAAAAGTTCCACTCTG
This sequence comes from Aedes japonicus, assembly GCA_034211315.2. Classification (NCBI taxonomy): domain Eukaryota; kingdom Metazoa; phylum Arthropoda; class Insecta; order Diptera; family Culicidae; genus Aedes; species Aedes japonicus. Next base: position 58,902 of record JASCZW010006600.1, read on the forward strand.
CATTAAGACCGGAAGTCCTTGTACATGTGACACAAATTGAAGCAGTCATCCTGATTTCTGTATTGACTGCCTTCATTAGAAAAAATGGATATTTTCAGGTGAGTAGCTTTTTTAATGAAATTCACACAATTTGTTACAACGCCAAACGGCAACATGGTTATGTTTAGTAAATTCTGCGATCGCTATGAAGCTTGTAAACTTTAGAATTTTGTACTTCATCCATATGATATACGGCGAAAGGATGGATTGTGCATTGAGCGGTTTGTCCAATGCAGACCTGCATAGCGTCCAGAATAACAAAAAGAGTACTTTGCAGAGAAGTCAGCAATTATAATGCAGTCAGTTGCTTCCAAATTAGTTTTTAAGTTGTTTTAAGTAGTTAACTTGCTTGCTCTGCAATAATATTATGCGAGATAATTCGCTTAATTTTCTAAAAATGTTTCCACAAACTCTCTGCATCCATTCACTGAATTTAGATGACAACGATCTGCTTGCTCCCATTGCTTTAAATTCTGGAATCGATATTTTGAAGAAAATTCATCAGGTCATTCTCAGTGTTTGCGCGTACCGGGCAATGATCACAGGTTTTCAACCAACCATTTCTCAGTAGAGATTTCATGATACGTTTTAAAATGGTTAGGAATAAGTTCCTTAACCTTAAGGGTCTTAAACAATAATTTAACATTCTGATGATAAATGCATACGCAGACAGTATGCGTTGCACTTGAACCAGCCAGAATACAATTTTTTGGGCGGCTACTGAAAAACATTGAAAATCCAATTTAAAAAGTAGGATATTGCTCTTTGAATATTAAACACGGTTCAGAAACGGTGAGTTCTTGAGTTTTACATTCTAGATTAACTGCACTTGGAGTTTCTGGCTCGTTTTCTTTCTTGATAAAGCGATAAAGTCTGCAATAGCAGGTATTACAAAAGTAGGAATAGCTTCTATCCAACTTTGTTCTCCTCGATTTCGATTTTTCTGGTAACCCTATATCGAACATGGTCACCCTAATAAAAAAAAAAAAAAATACGGGTCTTATTATTTTCGATGAAGAACATACCAAGCGATTTAAAGCAAAATCGGACAATTTTTTTTTCAACTCTATTCTTTTCCCGTGGAATCGCTGTATATATAAGTATATATATATATATATATATATATATATATATATATATATATATATATATATATATATATATATATATATATATATATATATATATATATATATATATTTATATTTATATATATATATATATATATATATATATATATATATATATATATATATATATATATATATATATATATATATATATATATATATATATATATATATATATATTTTAGCTCCAGAAGAAAGAGAGGGAGTTTTATAAAATATCATTATTCTTTGCAATGGGTATGGGAGAAAAGGTTGGTTAATATATGATAAATTCTTATAAATATAAAATAAACACCTGAGAAAATAATCACGCATTAAAACATGTTCAGCGCTTTAGTTGTATCGATATCATTTAGAGGTTCATATGATGTATAAGCACGCGGTGCCTGTCATCACCAGAATACTATTAATACTATGTTAAGATTTATTAAGACAGGGAGCGATAACATAGAGAGATATTCAATTGCTATGATGACATGCTCTTTGTTAAATTGATTTAAGGTGAAACGCTGCTCCATGTATTGTTTCCTATCTTTTATCTCGCTCTCGCAATTTGCTGCAACTCACCTTGCTATTTCAAATTGATAAATCTCGATTAATAGTGAATGAACATCGAATCGAACTCTATCAAAATCCTCACAGCAAGTACAAACTGATGTGATTAAATTTTCAATATCTAGTACCGACTCTGATTTATATCAATTTTAAATGTTGAGGTAATGACTGGCATCAAGAATGATTCAGCATGAGCCCTTAAATTTAATAAATATCAATTTCCTACCTTGAGTTGACGGACCTTCTTCAGCGTCCCAACTAGTTGTTGGCAACGCATTACCTCTTGCTGCTTTCAATTTCGCCCGTTAACTACGAGCTCGCTCGGCATCGGTGCATGGCCGTTTCGGAGGATTTCCCGTATGTTCGCTCTTTATGCGCTTCCTGAATCTGCGCAAGCGTTCTGGATCAAATCGGTTAGGCATTCTCACTTTCACTGTTTCTCAAAAAGTTTTCTTCCTAGAGGTAGGACTCTATCCAACGCGAATCGTTAACACAACAGAACAACTGTTTATAACACTACTAATTGGAATTTACAGAGAATATTTGTTCGGAATATCATGTTCGACATCGAAAATGATGTCCGTGATAGGGAAATTGTGTGGTTTGAGTTATGCGACGAAGGGAAAACAAATTTTGCATAATACCACTGGCTGCTCTATCGACAATTTGAAACAGCATCTTATTCAAACAAACTCTCAAGCTGAGAATAATAAATTGACAGTAGCAAAGATGGATTTGTATCTGGTAGCATTTTATTGATTTATTGATTCATCAGCGGGTTGCGCCAACCTGCCAAATTTTCCTGACAGACTCGCCCTCATGCGGGCGATTTTTGCAGATTGCGGCGAACGAATTGGCAGCGTATTAGAGCGCACAAACCAAACGAAATAAGAGTTTGATTCTTTTGCTAAACAACTCTTCTAATTTAATTGGTTGTCCATCAAAAGGGACAGATTATCCAATTAATGGATAGCGCCAACCAGCTGGAGGCGAGAAATTTTTACCGACGGCATCTGAACTTAATTTTAGGAATTAGTTCATTAACTCGAATAAATACAACTCTTTTATTTAAATTTGCTTGTCCCCAAAAGGACGGATTATCGCACCACTGCTTAACGTTGCTCGCCTTCCGCGACGCTTTCCCCAAACAGCAGCGTTTTCTGAAGCCGCAGCGAAACAATCGCCACGATGAGGTAAGATGGCGGCTTGCATTGAAAACCGACGCGATTGTGCGCCCTCATAATCCGTCATTTTGCCTCATCGCGACGTGATCGCTGTTTTGAGAGCCTTTGGTACTTACCACCACCAGCTGCTACGTGACCACCAGCTGCCTCTGCGACCAGCTCCGCTGCCGTACAAATGAAGGCTCCACCAAACTGCAGCAATTTTTTGCCACCGCGGCAGCGAAATCGTGGTGGAAAAATCGCCACGATATAGATATATATCTATATAGATTACATGGCAGCTTATGGGAGCGCACAAACCGACGCGATTTGTTTTTCAATCGCGTTGGTTTGTGCGCTCCCATAAGCTGCCATGTAATCTCACAGCGGCGATTTTTCCACCGCGATTTCGCTGCCGCGGTGGCGAAAAAACGCTGCAGTTTGGTGGAGCCTTGAAGCAGCTCCCTGCGACCAGCTCCCAGCGACCAGCTCCACACAGCTTCAATGCTGCCAAACGACTAAGTTTTCAGCACAACGCACCAAAAATCACTTGAAGAAATCACTGTTCCTGATAGTGGGATTTTGTAACTTGTTTTTCAAAATACTTTTAAGGCAGAAAATTTCACTCGAATCTTTAAGCTGCCAGTGTCATTTTAACTCAAAATTGTCCAATCTTTCCGAAAAAAATACTTTTGAAACTGAAAAGACACGGAGTACATCCGAAAAGGGCCAAAACTTATTAAGTTATCAAAAAAATAAATATTAAATCAGTAATATCTTCTAAACGGTGCATCTTAAAAAAATGTTACCGGAGAACTATTTGCTTGCAAATTTGATGTTCTTTCCTAAAATTAGGGTGACAAACTTTTTTGACTTTTTTTAATAGCTTTCTTGAAATTTGTAATATTTTTTATTTTTTTTTTTCATTGTAACCTATTTTTCTCTAGAACAACTCACTGTACACTAGATAGCATTTTCAGTCAGCTATAACATAAGAATCATTAAAAAATTATTGACAGGTCACTTTTAAGGAAAAATCTATATTTTAGTTCAAAACACAAAAACCAAACTTTTTTTTTACCGTATAGCATCAACAATTGTCTAAAACTTCGCCGAAGACACCAAACCAATCGGACAAACCGTTTCCGAGATACAATTTTTTGAAGATATCATGTGCATTTTTCATAGGCCCTTCTCATAAGTAAGATTCAAAATGGCGAACCAAGTATGCAAAACGGCGTTTTTCTTCCCCAAAAACTTGTATGCAAGGTTTCATGCAAATAAAAAAATACAAAAAATAAAAACTGGAAAAATTTCCCACACAGAAAGAAATCTTGTAGTAAAAACTACCATTTTACCCGACTACGCCTATCTTTAAAACTACCATGAAATTTCAGTCAAATTTACTACGTTTACGGTGAAATCTTCAACGTATGTGGTATATTTGACAAACCTCATATTGATATCAACCGCACCATGGTTGATTTAATCGCAGGCATGGTAAAATCAAACGCATTTGTAGTCAGCTGAAAATTGTTGGTGATTGCGCTTAATATAACCCCCGAAATGGTAGTTTCTACTGCGACTTTTTTTTGCGTGCACTTGTTCGTGGAATCGCTCTAGTGTGCCTTTTATGCCGTTCTCAGCTGCGTGCGAGACGTACATGGAAAGTCGAATGACATGATTAGTTAAAGTCCCTCTCTAACACAAAGAAAAAGAAGATGATGCAAGACGTTCCTTGCTTCGATTTGAAATCTGTGATAGGAAATTTGGTAAATTTACTCTGCAATATGACATTATAAGACATCACCTTATATTTGCGTTATTTCCAATAGTTTACTATTGATTGAGAAAAATGTTTGACAATTGAATTGGAGCGCGGTAAAATTTCCGACCGATTGAAGAAGAAATCATGTAAATCTATCGTGGATTGTTGGAGTTATTCGCGTACAAAACGTACGGTTTTTCGTGACGGTCGCAAAATTTTAGATTTTCATTTGACACCCTACCCTTGCCGTAAGACGTAGTCTACGTCAAAATCACACACATATATATATATATATATATATATATATATATATATATATATATATATATATATATATATATATATATATATATATATATATATATATATATATATATATATATATATATATATATATATATATATATTTATATATATATATATATATATATATATATATATATATATATATATATATATATATATATATATATATATATATATATATATATATATATATATATATATATATATATATAAATCAGAATGTTATTTGTTAGTGAAATTTCGAAGGAAAAGTCGGAAAATTGGAAAATAAAAAAGGCATTTTTCCATACAAATATATCAAATTTTGTTTGTCAAAAATGCAGAAAAATCAAAAATAAATTATTTTTAACATTTTCTTCAAATTTTTTCACTTTCAAACTAAACAAAACTCAAGAAAAACCCAATTTCTAACAATCAGTTAATAGAACATCTTCATTTCAGATGCCAGTGCTAAATTGTCGCATTGAAAATGCACAAAACGTTGTTATTTTGGATAGTTTCATTATGATATCTTACAGCACCGTAATCAACTCATGTCGGTCCGACAAGACATCATACAAAAAGCAACAATTTTTCATGAGTTGGAACTTCCAAAGAAACCGACTTCAGTATTCTAACATAATACACCAATTGATAACAGATTATAAATAATATGAAATGACTGCCGATTGTCATACTTTTAGAAGCCAAAATTGCAAATATCCAAGTTCTCCAGTATGAAAATTTGCTGTTCCTTTCAGATTGACTAAAACAATGGAGGACATTCCTGCAATTTAAAAAAAAATCGATGTTAATATAGAATACCGATTTATTGTGTGAATCGATTTTAAAGATATTGCAAGCAATAAATTAATGTTAGACGGAACGAAGTCCGTTGGGTCAGCTAGTCAGGTATAAAATCACATGCCAAAAAATAGGGAAAAATCAGACTTTTGAATAACTTTATCTTTATATCTGTTCTGAGCAATGATGAAGTAATGTAAAGCAAACGTAAGCAAGCATAAATTTTGCCACATTGCAATAATACAGAATTATCCCATCCGAAGTTGGATTGGATGCGAATACCCAAACTTGTGGCATTATCGACAAATTCAACGATATCATTGTCAAAAAGCAGTGATGGTTTTAAAGAATCTTGAAAACAACCATTAGATATAAAAACAGCATTAGTGTTCCTAAAATTCAAGGTAAGCATATTATTGATAGACCAATCTAAGACCCTCCCCAGATCATCATTAATTTTCTGAGAGATTTCAGCAACAGAGTTACCTGCGCAATTAAAGTATAGTTGGACATCATCAGCAAAAAGATGAATTTTGCAATTTTTTATTATTTCAGGGAGGTCATTGATATACAAAGAAAATAAAATTGGCCCCAGAATGGGGAACACCAGATGTTACAGGAAGAAATCAAGATAGCACTCCATCACAGCCTGTGTTCGCTCGCTTAAATAAGACATAATCAAATTTGAAGCATGAACGGAAAACCCAAAATTTGATCTCAGTTTATGGCATAACATTTCATGTGACACAGTGCCAAATGCTTTTGAAAAATCCAGTAGGATGAGAACAACTGGGCGGCCTCTGTCAAGTACCAATATCGTCAATTATCTTCAGCATAGCCGTTTTAGTACTGTGTTTTTTACGATAGCCAGACTGAAACTGGTTTAAGAGATTATTTCTGTTTATGTAATCGCAAATGTTCATTTCGTTTAGTTTATCCCTGAAGTTCGTAAATTTTAGGAATTCCACTTGAGAGGAGTTGATGCTCCGTATTTCGTGGCGATTGCGTAGACCTAAAATAAACTATAATTAATGGTTGAATTCTATTAAAAACATTATATATGTACTAACATAATCAAATACTTGCAATCAAATTTGTATTTGCTCTTGTATTCCACGATGTTATTGAGGCTATGATTGCACTTATTTTGCGACGAACAAATTCTGCTTTACGAGGTATTTGTAGTCGATTCGCGCTCAAAAATGCTCGAACATAGTGTTACATAATGCCAATTTTTACTCGAAGATCTAGTACTAACCTACGCGTTTCACTCGTTTCGAGCTCGAATCAAAATCGATAATGGCAAATGTGGTCGAAACGAAAAAATAGCACGCGCATCGAAATGCGCAATGTATTAAATGATAATTCTTAGGCAAGATTTAATGTATCTGTCATTAGATACTATGCGTTGCTTCCTAAGTGCAACATTTTACATAATCTTAACTTTAAAGCCTAATTAAGCGTTTGAGTTCGTGTTATCAAATGTATACTAATGCTCACAATTGTATCATTTCACACCGGAATGATGTTTAATTCTAATGGACTGTTTGGGTTTAACGTCGTTTTTTTTTAAATTCTTCAACATTCTACATCGACATGATGTGTAATTCTAAAATCAATAATTGCATACTGATAAAAATTTGATATTTCTATGATGTCTTCTAATGTTTTGTATGATTGAATTTTTATTGCTGTTGCTATTGAAAAACAAATCTACCAGCTGATCCATCTTGCCCCAACAAACCTTTTTCTTAGAAACATAACTAATCCCATTTTCTTATTTCTCAGGTGCTAGCGAGCAAGTCTACAAAGCGCAAGATACCGAACTGCGACGAAGGGAGTTCTGATTAAGTTGATGTTCCAACAGAAGAACTTCATCTCGGTGTCCTGTGTGGCAAAAAGCTTCTTAGAAAAATCAACAAGTGAAAAGCAGCTGCGCTCCTCAGGCAGGTTTGCAGATGGCTAAGGCCAGAAAGCTGTTGGCGGAAGTGGCTAGAAAAAAAGTAATGCTAGCTCGGGAACGGACGCAGGCCATTAACTGTAAGGTTAATCACGCTGTCATGTCCGTTGATTTTTCCAAGCTTAGTGAAACTGCTTTTGAAATTGACCTGGAGCGAATTCATGAAAAACAGTGTACGCAGAAGCAATTTTATTGGGTCGCAATGCTGGTAATGCTGTTGCTAACAATGCAGATAATCACTTACTTTACCTTACCAATCAGACCAGGGCCAGTGTGGCCTCTGCTGTACACAGAAGTTGTCTCCAATGTAATCGGCTGTATGGCTATGGCTGTACCTCGTCAGCCTTGCTGTCTGCGAAGTGTCCGCAGGTTGCTTTCTACTTGATCGATCCACCTTGCTCGTGGCGTGACGTAATTAATGGACGTTCCCTATGCAATTGATCACTGGCAACTCTCTAGCATGGTACATGGCAAAGCGGTCGCAAAAACGATTGTTCAACTGGAATCACCTCGTATGCGAGTTAAAGGCGAATTTCATCCACCCAGAACTGGATGCCATACTAAAGATGAAAGCGTCCCAGCGACGCCAACAACGAAATGAAGCCTTCCATCAGCGGAAACCCCAAAGAAGCTAGAATAATTTACAAGAAAAGTACCACTGGATCTTCGTCACAGAATACGAGATTACCTTCCAATCATGTTCAGGATTCTGTTAGGAAGCCACACCAACAAGAAAAAACTAAAAGGGACAGCCCAATGGGGTTGTACGCAAAGTTGACGTAGGACTACGAAGCAATGTGCAATCTAGATCGCTTGATTGTTTAAAGAGTGACCGAAATTGGTTTCTTTCCAAATCGAATTCCCATACACTAAATAGCCTGTCTTGGTATCTTAATTCATTCATCTTGCTTTCACTGGAAATAATATGTATGACAAATGATATCAAGATACACTATATCAAGTAATATACCTTGCAGTGCGAATGAGTTTTGTTCATTTGGGAAACTTTTACTCAAGATGCTGGTTTCATTCAACTCCAACTGCATACGGTTTCTACTAGGCCTATGTGTACAACACTGCTAAAAGAGCAAATGTCAAAAACATTACGGCTTCGGCACACGAAAGATGTTTTTCACAATCGACCATCCTGGAACCCAGCCTACAGCATTCCCAAACACATGTCAATTTTCTTTTCCAGTTGTTTTATAGGCCCTGAAAAGGGCCATTTTGGGTTCGAGGGAACAGCTACTACTACCACCTCATTTCGTCATGAAGCTGGTTTATTTGATCATGGCTTCGGTTCGCTTTGAAACCTCGTGTTTGGCTAGCTCTCTCGGCAGCATGATCGAAAGGTGGTTTGAATTTCCAGACACGTCAGGGCCATCCGCCAATTGATTTAAGTCAGTCGGGCAGCTACGCTTTCAATCCGCTCGGAAATTTCATTTACGGAACTGTTCATAATGATTATTGCTTTGGAGGAACCGACAGAATCGAGTTAAAATGCCTCAGCACCCGGTAGATGTGATGCTATTCGTATTCTTCTTCCGAACCTTGCTGCTGGAACTATTTGGCTTCCGAGATGGTGAAGCGAGAATGCACCATAAGAGCATATTCTGTTGATATGATCGACCACCTGGAAATCATTATCCCTATCAGAGGTGGTAAATGTACATTTTTTTGCAAACCATTCTTGCGCTGCACACTTTGAGGTCCGCACACCACCAACAGTTTGTGTGCACAGTTCAAACGAACGCGGGGATAGAAAATATTTTTTTTTTTTCCTATTTCTGCCGACAGTTTCAAACAGTTTAGAAATGGTTTGTGACGGTTTTTGATAGCTTGATTAAAAACGCACTTATTCGGATATTTTCGATTATAAGTTGTTAGTATTCATTCTTATGATTTGATTCCATACAATAAACATCATATGTATGCAGTTATAAGCCAACAATCAACGAAATTCCGAGTGACATAAATTAATATCGCGAAATTTTTTAAACCATCGGCTGGAGGCAGCAAAATTGTTTCGTCGCCTGGAGAAAACGGTACAGAAATGTCATATGAGATTTTTCCGTCGACGGTTCACTTTTGTGTGTGTTCAATTTGGTCGTAATGAAAAATGTCAAATATCAAAATGTAAATATCAAAATACAGTACATTTACCACCACTGATTCCTATTGCGTTGTAGATGGTTGTGGTCTGTTTGGGTATTCAAGGTCTATTATTGCCGATAGACGTCTAGGTCGAAATAGTGCTAATTGAACGATAGACCAGCATTGGGAAGTAAATATATAAACAAATTCTATTGTTAACTCTTTAGATAGCATTTGGTGGCCCTAAAAGGGACCGTTTGGTTTTAATAATGATACGGCCCTAGTTGTATTTTCTACGATGGTTGAACCACATACTTTGCAGCCATATTTATGCTGCGACATTTTAGTTGGACATTCTTAAAATTATTTGATTCCTATCGAATGCCTGAATTTTCAAACAGCACAAAAGAAATATTCAACCTCTTTAATAAGCAAACTGACTTGGTCGTACTGAAAAGGACGGATATAGTTGACGGGGGCGAAACATTTTGCTCTGCACAGCCCAAGTCAATGTGATAGAAATTGCATCAAAGGGAACGAACTTCAGTTATTGCGCCACAATAATTAGTTCTAATTAATGCATGCTAGACGGATGATTTTCTTAACAGAAATCTTTCTAATTTGCTAGCCACTGCCAGCAACTAATCCGCTATGCACAACTAGGAACTAACACGAACTCAACCACATGGTCGGTCTCTGACGTGTTGCAATTCGGCTCGAATTATCCCTTCTAAAATTTCGTTCGATAGTTGTTCTACGGTCTTTGTGATATACTCCGGGACGCGGCGTTTAATGAATTCTATTTTCAGCCGTGACGCGGTAATTAAATTACAAACAGACAAAAGTAAAATTCAAACAAACAAACTCTTCAGTTAATAAACTGATTTGGTCGTTCTGAAAAGGACGGATTTAATTGACAAGAGAGAAATAGTTTACGATTCCCTTAGGGTTGTTTGTCTCGTTACTGGCGGCTTTTTCCCGACAACTCGTAGGCTTCAGCAGCCATGTCTCTCTCAGCGAGGTTGGCAGAAGCATCGGCACCAACAGCCAACTCGCCAGTGCACCATCCAGGGTGCTTGCTGCGTACAGCCACTGCACAGCTCCCCGACTGTTGTAAAACTGAGTCGAAATTCTGCTAAGAGCTGGTATGTTATGGCGTCGGATGCTATTTCACAAAAAAGGCGGTACCAACAAAGGCAGTGTGATACAAATTTAATCAAAGAGGACGAACTTTAGTCATTGTGCCACAATAATTAGTTTTAATTAGTGTACGCTAGACGGATGATTTTCTCAACAGAAATATGCCTAATTTGCTTTCCACCGTCAGCAACTAATCCGGTATGCATAACTAGGAACAATGGCGAACTCCACCACATGGTCGATCTCTGATGTGTTGCAGTTTGGCTCGAAATATCGCTCATAGACTTTGGTTCGTTAGTTGTTCAGCGTTCTTTGTGATACAATCGGGGACGCGACGTTTAATTAATGCCATGTTTAGCCTTGAAGCGGTAATTGAATTAAAAACAGCGCAATAGAAAAATTTAACCAACTCTTTAGTTGGTAAACTGATTTGGTCGCCCTCAAAAGGACGGATTAAGTTGACGGGGGAGAAATAGTTTGCGATTCCACTTGGGCTTTCTTTCTTTAGCTCCTCGTCGTTGTGGTTGGCCATCTGTAGGTGGCCAAGTTGACAGTGAGGTTGACGGGAGCATCGGCAGTTACAGTAAACTGCACCAACGCTTCTCAGAGCAACGACTGCTCGCCCGTGCACCCTCCAATGTGCTTGCTACCGCCGACTACGTTTCTACGCCACCGCACTGCTCCACGACTGCCGAAATACTTAAGCAAAACGTGAAGGTGTACTAATTTTATAACCTTCGAGGCAGCCTAGCAGACGTTCCTTACTTAAATATGAAATCTGTGATTGGAAGTACAGTGTGTTTGGTAAATTTTTATTTGCGGTATTATAAATAGTTTAATGTTAAAAATCAATAGAATAAAAATCATTATTAGAATCGGCGCGTAGAAATATTTCCGAACGAATCTTGCAAATATTTAAAAAATGCTTGGAGGAACGACTGAGATATTAACGCTCAAAACCTGACCACATTTTGTGACGGTCGCAATCGATATTTTTTAAACTGTATCCCAGTATAGAAACCAAAGACGTAGTTCTACGTCAAAATCTTCCGGAGAAATCCAACCAAAATTCATAATCTACGCAGCAAAAATCCGTCATCTGTTTGGAATCTCTAGTAGATCAACATTGGCCCCAATCCTCGGGGTTTGCTATAATTGCGGAATTAAAATGCAGGATCACAAAGTTTGTTTGAAACATGCCATGATTGCGGAGAATTTTTTGCTCCTTTGAAAGATCTCGACCGTCCGTGCAAATAAAGTTCAGCCAGTGGTCAAAATATACCGGTTCAAGGGCAATGATTTTTATTATTCATTTTTAGAGGTATGAGGAAGGTCGTTGATACTCTGGTTGTCGAAAACTTAAGTGTAGATTGTCTTCTTGGAATGGACTTTTGGCAAGCTTTATGAATTACTCCAGAATTACATGTTTGTGCTTTGTTGGATCCCGTTTCGACACAGGATACTGAAAAATACTCAGATGAGTTAACCCTTACACCAGACCAAGCTGACCAAATGGAAGATATCAAGTCCTTTTGCAGGGCAACATGCCGAGTAAATTGAACACCACCACTTTGGTCGAGCACAGAATTTTAATAAAGGAGGAATTCCACGGAAGAGATCCATTAATCCGGTATCCCTTTAAGATGATCACGAACAAACTGGCAAAAGTTTAGAATAAGGTAGATAGATGGCGTTCGATTTGTATTATAGAAGGGTTCGATTCCGATTGGTCATTGACCATTGCAGCTGTGTTGAAGCGAGATGGTTCTGACCGCCTTTGCTTAGACGCAAGACCCCTCAACGAGCGCACAGTACGTGATGCCTGTCCGTTACTACATCCAGGCCGAATATTGGACAGTCTTCCGAAAGCCCGGTTCTTCTCCACCATTAATTTGAAAGAAGCTTTTCTTGAAGTTCCCCTGTCTAAGGATGGTAGAAAATACATGGCGTTTAGTGTTCCTGGTCGGGGTATGTTTCAATTCAGCCGATTTCCGCTTGGACTTGTCAATAGCCCAGCAACTCTTGCCAGGTTGATGGACCAAGTACTTGGTCGTAGGAAGCTTGAACTAAACGTTTTTGTTAATCAGGACGATATTATTATCGTCAGCGAGACCTTTGAGCCATACAACTGTTCAAGGAAGTAACCAACTGCTTAAACAGAGCCAAACCTACAGTTAAAAGTATCGGTTCAGAGTAAAAGCTAAAATTTCTTAGGTATTTCCTTTCTCGCGATGAATTGAAGGTCAACCCTGAGAAAATACAACCCATCCTCGACTATGAGAGACCGATTACTATTACGAAGCTTCGTCGGTTCTTGGGTTACATGTGCGGTTACTATCGGCGCTTCATTCATCATTTTAGCGAGGTATTAGCACCTCTCACCAATCTGCTTTAAACAAAAACCAAGACAATAAGCTGGCACACCGAAACGGAAACAGGTTTCCATGAATTCAAGGAATTGTTGATCACTCCTCACATTTTGGTACCACCTGATTTTTACAAGGAATTCGTCCTCCAAGCCGATGCTAGTGACACCGCAGAAGCAGCCGTACTCGCGATGGTGAAAAGGTAGTGGCCTATTCTTCTCACAAATTAACATCACCGCAACGAAACTATCACACCACAGAAAAAGAGGGGCTCGTTGTAGTTCTGGCGATGCATAACTTCCGGGATATCTTGAACGTTACCATTTTCGACTAGTCACTGATAACTCAACGATTACCTGTGTTATGAAAACCAAATGGAGGATTGGTTCACGACTTAACCGCTGGGGCTTGGATCTCCAACTTTTCGATATGACTATCCAACATCGGAGGGGGAAAGACAACATTGTTCCGGACGCGCTGTCTCGTGCAGTAACCTAAGTATCAGCAATGACACGGTCGGACTGGTATTGCGATCTGAAATCCAAGGTAATCGGGAACCCTGAAGATTATTGCGACTTTATAGTCGAAATTGGGCAACTTTATAAGTGCGTTGAAGCCGGAGAAATTCATTGTGACTCTTGGTTGAGCTGGAAACTTATTCCAGCTCAGGAGTGCTGGCATGTTATAATAGAAAAAACGTATGAAAACATCCTGCGTGTGAGTTTAAACAAAAACCCTTCACGATATCAAACTTCGATATTTCTGGCCAAATATGGCAACTGATGTCTTGCACTGTAGTACAAAATACTTCTTCGTAACGTTTTAAGCTTATTGCTAACACAAATAACTTATTGCTTGCTCCCAACTTAGACCGGTGGGTCCGTATCTGGGTAATATTTTGATGTCTTAGAGCTTTTCTATTTTGATTTACCAACCCACTTTCGGACCGATCGGTCTTAAAAAGGTTACGTTTCGCTTAATATTTCGTGCAGTGTATAGTTTGAAAAGCCTTCCGTACAGGTTTTTGACGTTCTGGTTTGTCCCAAAGATTGGATTATAGGAAACATCCAGCCAAGCCCTGCAAAGCACTTCGTTGTCTTGTCGTGTCCAGTTTCTTCCACGGGGTGATGATTCACTCATTTTTTCACAACATATCACAATAAACGTGAAATTATCAATATAATATAAAAACAAATCGGAAACACTCAAATGAAATGAAAGTCTTCCAGGTGAAGATGTTGTTTTAACGTTTCAACTTATTTTGCTTATTTTTCTTCACATAGCAACGCTCGGCTCGGTTGAGCAGGGTTGTCAAATTTGCGAATCGGCTGCTAACCGAGCGAGTAAATTGTCATTTTCCAACCTGGTTACCAATCCACGGTGCGGTGTCGAGTTGTCGAACAGAGTAACAATTTACCGATGTGGTGCAGATGGTCTTAGTGTCCTAAATGCACTTCGACAGTCATTACTACATACGTCCCCAACTCCTCTGAGATTCAAATTGAAAAAAATAAAGATCATTAGTAATCGGATTTTGGTGCGATTTTTGCAAAATATCACAAAATTATCTTGGTTTGTGAATTTAAAAAGGTTATTCCGAATATATCCGTAGTTTCTGATTGCAAGGTGGGAGCACTGGGATAAGTCCGGTCCAGGGATAGCGGACAACATATTTTTAGATGCGCAACATGGTATGGGGCACATCAAACCTCGTGGTTTTGCAAAACTAGGTTATCAGAAGATATTTTGATGATTTATTTGTATTTGTATTTGTTTTTGTATTCAAAATAATTCATCTGAGAATGGGTAGTCTTAATGAATAAAAATAAACTAATAAACTAATAAAACCACGTGTCCATTAAATCTAGTTCAACACCGTTCTTATCTGATTCGCAAAACGTCCAGATGACTCATTAAACTCAAAAAGCTCTTCAACTGCAGTAAACGCACCAACACATGCCGAAATCGTTTCATTGTATCCAAACCCAGCTCGGTGAAAACTTGCTTGCAGCAACGTAGAGTTCCGTAATATTCTGTTCGGTACAGAAAGTTCAACATAAAAAGTAGCTCTGGAGCATCAGCTTCATCATTCAACAATTTAGCAATGAACAACGGCTGCTGTATTTTTCGACGTCGTTCGAGCCTGTCTATACCCAGTAATCGGCATCTATCAGGATACGGTGGCAAGTTGTCAGGATCTCGCCACGGCAAGTTTTTCAAAGCCAAATGAATAAACCGTTTCTGAACTCGTTCGATTCTGAGGCACCACGTGACCTGGTATGGCTGCCATACCCCGGCGCATTTCCAAAATTGGACGGACAAGTGCACAGTATAATGACTTCCAGCAATGTGGGTCCGTAAAACCCTTTTCCACCTTGGAAATGCCCAACTGTCGAGTTGCTTTTGATATGATCACAGAACGGTGTAGTTCGAAAGTCGTTTTTGAATCCAGTTAAACACCCAGATCAGTAACACTGGTAACTCTACTAAGAGTATTACCGTCAATAAAGTAATCAAACAGAATTTGATTTTCCTACGGTGAAACGTGATAACCTGACGCTAAGTATCAGTTTGTTTCTCTGACACCACTCAGAAACAGAGCTCAACGATTTTTGCAAAAGTAAGCAATCTTCTTGCGTGCGCACCACGACGTACAACTTTAAATCATCTGCATAGATCACTTTGAATCCATCAGACAAAACCAAAGCAGCATCATTGAAAAACAAAATTAACAATAGAGGTTCGAGATTGCTACCTTGCGGCACTCCAGACTTGTTAGAAAACGGCCGTGATGCACAACCGCCTATATTCACCCTCAGCTCACGGTTCGTAAGGTAGGATTCTAACCAAGATACCAATTGCGTCGAAACTCAAAGGCAACTTAGGGAACGTCCATTAATTACGTCACGCAAAAATTGCCTTTTTTCTAACCCCCCCCCCCCCCTTGTCACGTTTTTTGTATGGACCTTCAAATTTTTTTGTATGGATCGTCACGTTTTCTCAACCCCCCCCCCCCCTCTACTGCGTGACGTAATTAATGGACCTTCCCTTATGCAGCAATGTACCATGGTAAATTTTTTCGAACGCTGCTTTCAAGTCAGTGTTAACTACATCCACTTGCGCTTTTTCCTCCAATCCTGCAATGCACTTCGACGTAAAATTCAACAAGTTGGTGGTAACCGATCGTCCAGGCAAAAATCCGTGTTGATCGATAGATATGTAGCTTTTTGTAGCATCAAGAACAACTCCACCAACTATTATCTCAAACAACTTCGAGACGGCTGACAAACTTGCTATGCCTCGATAGTTGATAACATCGTGGTGATCCCCTCGTTTAAAAACCGGTGTCATAAACGATTGCTTCAAGATGCGAGGAAACTTTGCTTGCTGGAGTGAACGATTGAAAATAACACACAAGGGCTATGCTCCAACGGCAATATAACGACAGATTACCATTAGGGCCTGGAACAAACGAACGTTTCAACCTTTTTGCAGCCATTGAGACTATTTCTGGATTTACATCAAAAACTCCAAGGTCAACACAATCAACTGAAAAATCACGTGTGGCTTCTTCGATTTCCAATATTGAAGCAGGGTTCGTTGCAAATACGAACGCAAAATGCTCAGCAAAAAACTGACTAGACTCTGTTACAGACGCTGCAATCACGTCGTTCAAACAATCGTTCGTTGGAATCGTTGCGCTTTTTCTTTTTGCATTAACAAACTTCCAAAAACTACGACGGTTTATTCACAGACTCATTTGCACACGCAAAACGTAAGATTTATACAGCGTGGCATTCAAAAAACGGTACGCATTGCTGGCTTGTTGATAATTTATTTTGTTGCTAGGCGATCGATGATGTCGCTATTTCCGTTGGCAACTGTTACGCGAACGTTTTCATTCCCGTAAATGGTAAGTACTCCATGCGGGTGAAACTGGTGGCTTCATTCTTGGGACGTTATTGATAAACCAATCGTTCAAAACGGAACAGAACACATCCGCCATCTCATCGATATCATTGCTAGCAGCTATTACATTCCAGTCAACAGTTTGCAAATAGTCCGAGACCGCAACAAAATAAAGCATACGAAAGTTCAGCGGTCGCTCCAATTGACTTCCAATGCGTTCGTCACATACCACATACACGGGTATAGAAATTTCAAGCGGGGGGTGATGAGAGTCAACGGGAAGCAACAAAGCTGAGCTTCTATTGACATTTGCCTCACAATCAGGCAAACAAAACACAAGATCGAGAGTGCGATCGAGGTGATAGCGCACAAGATTTTTTTGACTGAGGCACAAAAAATACATATCGTCCAAAAGAGCCCTACTGGGCAGCGTGAGTTTAGGACTATCACATTGAACAATGTTATCTATTGAAATCCAACTCATACGTGGTTAGTTATAATCGCCACACACCAGAATGGATTCATCAGATGAACATGTTTCGCACAGCTTATTCAAAGAGGAAACGTGGTCATTAATTATACTAACATCACGAGTCGTGATTCACGACTTTTATCCGGTGGGATGTAAATCGCACACACTAAAAACTTTCTACCTTTGATGCCCCAAACTATATCCATTCACTGTGTGCACAACACGGCTGACATATTGCTGGGAAATAGCAATCAAAACACCACCAAAACGAAGTTTACTGCTGTTGGCAGGGCTCCGATCCTCAACGAAAACCATTAAACCCTGCACCAAATAATTGCTGCGTGGTAATACAGCTGTCCAATCCGGTTTCAGTCATGATGACCACGTCAAAATTGCAATCGGTCACCGCAAGTAGCAGGTCGTCAATTTTTGTTCTCAGGCCACGTACGTTTTGGTAATAAACCCAGACATCATCAACGCAATCGTCGCAGTGAATTAAACCGTTGTTGCTGGGCTCTCTAAAGGAGTCACAAAAGGGGATTCTCTAGTTGAAGTATACTTTCGTTGGTCCGCATTTTTGGGTTGATTCACAAACTCCCCAAACTTCAAACCGTCGGGCCAGTTCTCTGCGTTGAGGGCTTGCGCTTTTATACCTGAGCTGAGGCCAATTTTGAAAGATACAAAGGTCATGTTAGATACATCTTTACCTTTCGGCACGAGACGAATGACATCCAAGGGCTCGTTTGCCTCTAAACAACGTGAAACGATTGTTCCAACATCCTTGTCGGTTATCATTGGCTGTAGTCCAGATAGATAAAGCCAGAAAACTGGTTTCGGTGCGGCGGGTGTGATGAAAGGAACGGAAAGATCGTCAAAGTTCATCTCCTTTGTACCTTTTAAACAGCCGGTCGGGTGGAGTAACCATAGTCGTCTCGACGACGCTTCGCGCTTGCTCTCGGCCAAACTGGCCAGCCGTTTTCATTCGTCACATTCAACGGAGGGAACGTAGGCAAAGTAGCAGGACGATCATTTGGTGCTGGTGCTGATGAAATGCGATCAATTTTTTTGTTCAGCACATCCACCATTCCCGATAGTTTTTACAGTTGTGAAGCATGGTCGTTTGTGTTTAACGGTTTGGAATTTTTTCATCGGTAACATAAGCGCGGTTGCTTTTTCCGTTCAAGATACTTTCACACGGAGGACAGATAAACAACAAAACAAAAACGATTCGTAAACTAATACGCGGTTTAAAAACAAATGCAAAATTTAAACGATCTTCTTCAGCAGGAGAACAACCAATTGTGATCATACTGGCCACTAAAACAGGCCCTGTGGGATCCGAGTTTCGCCGCATAGTTCTAATCTTCACCAAAACCTGGCTTGCATCAAATCAAACTTAATGGTTTTGCAATACTTTGTCTTCAGTAGACATTCTTAGGGTGTCTGACCATATTAGCCACTAAAAGAAGCCCTGCGGGATCCGGAGTTCCTAAGGGAAAGTGCCTATTCTCAAATCTTTTCCAAAACATGGCTTGTGAAACATCAAACTTCCGAATTTTTCAATACTTTGTCTTCAGATGACATTCTGAGGGTGTCTGATCGTACTGGCCACTAAAACAGGCCGTATGGGATCCTCCGGAAAAGTGACCTACCCAAATCTTTTCCAAAACCTGGCTTGTGACATACAGACTTCATGATTTTGCAAAACTTTGTCTTCGAAGGACATTCTGAGGGTGTCTGACCCTACTGGCAACTCGGTGCCTGAGGGATTTTGAGTTCTTATGAGAAAGTGATCATAATCAATTTTTTACCGAAACCTGGCTTGCGACAGATCAAACATAATTATTTTGCAAAACTAGGTCTTCGGAGGACACTCTGTGTAATCATGACCATATTGGCCACTAAGGAAGGCCTTGTGGTATCAGAGTCTCTCCAGAAAAGTGGCCAAATACAAATCGTAACCGAAGGCTTTATAGTTTTAAGATAACTGATAAATATATATAGAATGTGCACACCAAAAAGTAGTCGTCGGAAATGCCCTAATGCAGTCTTCTCCGTGTATGCTTTGCTAATCCGATCACTACTACATGAATATTAATGTATGTGTGCTATGATGAAGACATCGTTTGGCTACAGTAACCTTTATTCAGTAAAATGGCGTCGAATCAAGAACGCGTGCGCGAAGCAATTTTGCACAAAAGAGTGGAAAATCCAGATATGTCGCATGGCGATATTGCCAAGTCATTAAAAATCGCAAAATCGACGGTTACTAAAGTGCTAAAAAACTTTCAGCAGCGCTTAACTTTAAAGAGAAAGGTCGGTTCCGGAGGTAACCATGATTCTCGTTTCATCGCGGAGAGGAAGAAAGTGATTAAAGAATTTAAGAAGAAACCGAATATCTCCGTTCGTGATGTGGCGAAAAAAGTGAAAATGTCTCCATCGTTCGTCCAGAAAGTGAAGAAAAGTGCAGGCTTGAAATCATTCAAAGTAGGAGTTGCTCCAAATCGTAACGACACCCAGAACAAGAGCGCAAAATCTCGATCGAGAAAATTATATGACACTATGCTGAAGGAATACGACTGCATAATATTGGACGACGAAACATATTGCAAAGCTGACTTTAAGCAGATACCGGGACTACAATTTTATACCTCGTTGCAAAGAGGAAACGTTGCTGATCGTTTTAAGCAAAAAAATTGTCGAAGTTCCCAAAAAAATACCTCGTATGGCAGGCAATATGTGGATGCGGTCTCAGAAGTGACATCTTCATCACGACTGGCATTCTAAATGGACAAATTTACGTAAAAGAGTGTCTGAATAAACGACAGTTTTTCCGTTCATTCGGGAACACAACGGTTCGGTGCTGTTCTGGCCTGACCTGGCATCTTGCCACTATGGAAAACTGGCTAAGGGTTGTTGCATTGCTAATGGTGTAAATATTGTCACAAATTATTGCAATCCGCCAAATTCGCCAGAACTCCGTCCGATCGAAAAGTATTGGGCTCTGGTCAAGAGAAATCTTCGAATAACGAATAGCGTAGCAATTGATGAGTAAAGCTTCAGGCGTAACTGGCAGAAAGCTACAAAATTGGTGACGGATGACACTGTGCAAAAACTGATGGAAGGCGTCAAACAAAAGGTGCGGGCATTTGGATATAACAGGTCAAATTTACTTAACTGTATATGTTTTATATTTGTATTTTTATGAAGTCTTAAATAAATGATTTACTTTTGATTTTCTCATATTTTCCATTTAATACCACTAATTTCCCGTTGACTACTTTTTGGTGTGCACAATCTTTATACTTGGCTCTGTTAAGTTGATTCGATTGAGCCTGTTCAAATAAATGATTCAATTTAAAAAGGAAGGAACCCAGATCCTGCAGTGTCTCCTTAAGTGGCCAGTATGGTAAAAAATCCCCAAAACGTCTTTTCATTACCTAGTTTTGCAAAATCATCAAGTTTGATAAGCAGCATGCCAGGTTTTGAAAATGATTTGAATATGGCCACTTTCCCGGTGGAACTCGAATCCCACAGACTTGAAGCCCGAAAAGATCCAGCTGAAGCTTCTAGATACAGACCAATAAGTTTACTTCCCTCAATAAGTAAACTTTTCAAAAAGATAATTTTGAATAGAATGATGCATCACATCAATAGAAACTCAGTTTTTGCAGATTTGCAATTTGGATTTTGCCATGGCCATTCAACTACTCATCAACTGTTAAGAGTTACTTATTTAATTCATTCAAACAAATTTGAAAGCTGTAGCTCTTCTACACATAGAAAAAGCATTCGACAGTGTTGGGCATGAGGGTTTGATTGCTAAACTTTAATTATCCGCTCTATATTATGAAATTAATTTAAAACTATTTAACTGGCAGAACTTTAAAATCTGATCGACTACCTGTTAGAGCTGGAGTTTCTCAGGGTAGCATTCTTGTGCCGATATTATAGAACATTTTTACTTCCGGCCTCCCTGATTTGAATCAGGGTTGCCAGAAATTATTGTTTGCCGATTCATTTCTGCTAACGGAAGAAGCCTTCGTGTCATTTGCAGGAGACTGCAGAAAAATTCTTCTTATGGAACATTTCTCCCATCGCTTCCGAAACCCTTAATATTCGTACATAAATTTAGAGCTCCTTTTTTGAAACTTAGGAATCACAAAATTACTATGCACGCTGTTCCCATTTCATGGACAAGTCTGTTGAGTGTGCAGCCCCTTTGCACTCACCATATCTACCAACCTTGTGAGAGCCGTGTAGCCCCTTTTTTTGGTAACACCATTGCCTAGAGATAAATAAAAACAACAACAATCACATACCTTCATTCAATCCAAATGTAATAAGCGTATAAAATGTTTATGTCCTCTTATGAACAGAAAAGTCACATTGTCTCAAGAACAAACTACTAATATTCAAACAATTTTTTATACTGCTATTGCAACATGGTCTAGTAGGTGTGCTACCAGGAAAAAATACTTCAAAGGATTCATAAAAAAGTTCTTAAGATGATTTGAAGCTGCGCTCTTGGTACAGTACTAACGAAGTACATAGAATTTTGAATGTTGAGACTTAAGAACAAATGTCCAACAAAATAATTAGGAATAAAACCACTTAAAAAATGGACTGCTAAGGCATTAATAATGTAAACAAAATTAAGAACATATTTGAACAATAAAGGTTGACACGTTACGGTAGTAGTTGGATCAACAGTTAGATTAACATGAAATGTAAATGATGATAAATTTGGAACAAATAAAGAGCTAAACAAAATTAAATAAAAAATGATAGAAATTGTCACACTCGCTCAACACGGATCGCTAAATAAATTATCATGTATTTTTTCTTTTAGGTTTGACTTTTTATTTTTAGCCTAGTATGCAGCTGACAAGTAAACACTTGAAGTAATTTTTGCCATTTTTACCGAAGCACTTTTGATAACTGCTTCAGTATGGCTGAAATGTCAGTTCTTGCGGAACAATCCAACTGAATATTATTCCGCAAGAAAAAGTGACAGCCCCATTAAGATTACCTGGACAGACGTTACTAACGTTACGAAGTTTGTCCTTCTTGTCAGCTGCATACGAGGTAAGTAATTTCGACAGTAAAAGCATTTCTTGACCATTACTTGTCCTATCCTAATGCACACTACTTTTGAGCTGCATACTAGCCTTCAAACTGAACAGAATTCCCTTGAGCAGCCGAAGCTTATTGTGAACTTTGAAGTGTATGAGTAACTTTGAATGCGAACTAAAAAGCTGTTGTATTATTCTGAGATTGCATTAAATTGCTATTACATCGCCGTTCGCACTACAACTTATATTACGTGATATAGTCTATATTGATATACACCTAGTTTTCACTGGAAATAACGTCCATGACGTTTGATATCAAGATACTCTATATCACGTGAAATGGGTTGTAGGGCGAACGGGGTATTAGTTTAATAACAATCCTCTTAAATATAAAGTTCTTTTAACTAGGTACTGTAATTCAGATCAGCAGATCCTGTACGCTTCCAAAACCGTCAGAAAAGTTCGGTCGAGACCCTTATGAAGTTTATTTCATGTCCCATAAGCTTTCTGATTATTATTTTTGTTTGCATTTCTTTATAAAAATTACCTGTGGAACTCGCAAATAACACTTTGTAAGTCCTTTGGCATCAATGTTTGGTATGCAATGCATGGTTATAAAAGCCTACACGCTTTTAAGCTTCGCCTATATGATCTAGAGAAAATCACAACTTACTACTTACTACTGAATAATTGCTCAAATGCAATATTTTTTATGTTGTTGTTGCTGCTGTAACAATTTTTGCAAGCACCAACAATGAAAATTATTAACCTGTAAATAAAATTTTTACAACATGGGTCAAGTCTGTGGATAAAGAAACTAACAGGTAAAATATTTCTATACCTTCATTTCTAAATCTATTCTTAATAAGTAGTGTACTGTAACGTCAACAAAATAAATAAAAAACTAGAACAAAACAAAAACATCCAAACTAACTTGGATCACTGTCCTCGTCCTCCAAGCAGCCTATGAAATAGCTCGTTCCGACTTCATAATCACACATATATAGCGCAATACCCACCCGTGTACTGTGTACTAATGGAGGCTAATCCACCGGAAATAGAAATCCCTAATCCGCAGTTTATTTCCACTTTCTCATCCCTTGCACACCGAACTACTCACTTAGACGCTCAAGTCCGCTGTCAAACCGTCGCAATTTTTAAACCATCTACTATATATGTTTCAACTCATAGGCGCACATAATTCGCAAGAAAAAAAGAAAACAAAAACAGTGCTCTCACCATTTTTAAAAGGACGAACAAAATCTTCCTCCGAAAATGAACGAAGTGCACTCACACAGTTTCATTCACCAACTTAAGTTTGTTTTGAAAATGAACGAAGTGCACTCACACAGTTTCATTCACCAACTTAACAATTGTTTTGACCACCATTTTCCCCCGTTTTCATGAAATGTGTGTTACACATGATGATGGTCCCGCCACTTACTCCTACAAAGGTTTGAGCTAGTTTATTTATTCATTAGATAATTGTTTTAAAAGCAATTCAACCAGTTATGCAAAAAAACAACTGATTTCATCTACAGATGTAAACTTCTTCAAAAACTGCTCATTTGCATTACAACGATATAATTGTGAAAAGCTATTGATGTCAACCACAAATGTTGCCTCATCATCAATCGTAACTGAGACGCATTAACTCGATTCTGCGAAATTACCATAAATTTGGCTTTGCTTATATTCAATTTCAATTGCTTACATTTCAACCATCTACTTAGAAAACGCAAATTTTCGTTCAAATTGGAAACGGCTTCATTTAAATCCTTAGCTGCAATGAATAACACTGTGTCATCTGCAAACAGATTAATGTCACAAAATCGTAAAACACATCGTATGTCATTAATATACATAATAAACAAAAGGGGCCCTAATACACTTCCCTGGGGCACTTCAAGGTCATTCTCTACGGGGCTAGAAACAGAATCATTAAAAAAGTCCTTTGAGTTCTGTTAGACAAATAGCTTTTAAACCATCTGTATGCAGTACTCGAAATTCCAAAGCGCTTTACTGTTTGCAACAACAAGGGCCTAGAAATTGTTTCATAAGCGCGGTTCAGATTAAAAGAAAAACAGCAACAATCGTATCTTTACTCTCTATGTTATCTCGCCAATTTGCTAATACTAAATTTAACGCAGTTTCGCAAGAATGGCCTTTCCGGTAGCCAGACTGTTCCGGTATTAACAAAAAATACTATTTAAATATTCTAGCAACTGGCCTTTCACAACAAGTTCTAAAATTTTCTCTAATGTGTGCAGCATGTTGATAGGACGAAACTCTTCGGCTTCAATCGTTCCAGCAACCTTCTGAATCAGAACAACCTTCAATTCTTTCCACGTGCCCAGTTTGTAATGATGTATTAATAAGGTCCAGTAAAATGCGACCAATCACATGAAAGCAATCATAAATAACTCTAGCATTATCATGGTCTATTCCAGCCAATTTTCCTAATGAAAAGCAAATATTTCTAAGCTCATCTATTGTGATGGGGTGCAAACCTTCAAATCTGCAATTACTATTACCTGGCTGCTTTATTCCATCAGGTTCATCGACCAATTCTATAGAGGGGTTGATCAATGAAACACTGTTGACGAAATAATTATTAAACTTAGATGCAATTGTTTGTTCAGACTGCTCTGTTGTGCCGTCAAAAGTTATGGACCGTGGTTTGCAATTGCTAGGTTTTAATAAAGATTTCAAAATTTTCCATATCATGTTTTGATGCTGATCAATTTTCCTCTGTATATATTCACAACGAGTTTTTTTAATGCATTGTGAATATCTATTTCCCGCGAGTGTGTACTTATTCCAATGATTATCACTAAAAGATCTACAAAATTTTATGTACCATTTGTCCCTCTTGCGTTTAAGACGCAAAAGATCCAAATTGTACCAGCTGTTCGAGTTCTTCAATGAAACAAATTTTTGTTCAACAAGTTGATTTGTACACCTTTTCAAAGTATTTGTAAGAACAGCTGCAGACTCATCTAAATTATCGGTCGCGATTGGAAAGTCCACGCTTCTTTCAACAAGGTTAGAAACAGGCTGCTCTGAATATTTCCTCCAGCACTTCAATTTTACAAAAACTTCGCTATTATTTAAGTTATTCTCATTTACGTTAATCACTACTGTCTCATGATTGGTTATTTTCAAATCAGTGTCGACAACTGAACAAACAGAATCAAGATTAGAATAAACATGATCAATCAAAGTTCTACTGTGCCTGGAAATTAAATAGAAATAATAGCTAAATGCTTCAAATGATTATGAGTATGTCTAGAATGTGATAAACAAGCAGCAACATTATATCCCGGAATGCAATATTGATCAAAGGTTTCAATTTCAACAATGTGAGTATCTGCTAATAAAACCAGAACCTGCCGCAGTGCTACGTAGTTTGTTGAAACCCCCGCAATATTAAAATATAAAAAAATCAAATTGATTATCATTCTTCCTGGAACGTGGTTGCTAGTTATTGAAACGTTAGCTGCAAACATTGAGAGCTAAATGCGGCAAGTTCATTTTACGTTCTCTATTCATTTTCAAACAATTGATACATTTCAATATAGTTGACGTGCACGCCGATGTCTTGTGTTTTTGACTACACCTAGAGCACGTATTATTGTTTTTGCAATTCATGCTCCTGTGTCCAAATTCTCCACATTTGAAGCATCTCAGCACATTAATGTCAGGATACGCAAACCACCGATCAAAATCTACATTTACCTCTTTTTCCTGAACCATAGTTGCTGTAAATGAACCGTGGATTTTCATAAATTCTTACTACTCCAACAACTTCTATTTCGATGCTTTCATTTTGACTTTTCAACTAGTCTATGAAAACATCGGTGGATAATTGGCGGCTAATCCACTATTTTCAATCTTGGCACCGACGTGGGAACAACAGCACTATAGTTTTCACCCAGATTGCTTTCAATACCATTTTTCACATTCGTTACCTACCACCGATGGAACATTCAAAAATAATGGCACTATATTTTCATTAATAAATTAGCAATTTTATTATGTTTTTGGATCTAAATTTGTTCTCAAAAAATTATGAGTTTTTTGTTTGGACTCTTTTGGTTTCATGACAATGCCCGGATGAGCCTTACGATTAATTGGTTTACTACTGTTCAATTTACTGTTACTATTTTGTTTCCTTTTTTATTGACATTTTCATTACTTCGTTTGACGACATCCGCAATAGTTGCGTTGTTTTGAAAAACATCATCGTTATCGCTAATTTGTATCCTACGTTTTTTTTTCAAATTGCATCGAATCGGATTCACAGTGAACCGTCGCAGACCGCGCGTGGGCATCATTCATCACAGCTAAATTTTTCTGCGCATTAATTTCAAAAAGTGAATTTCTCACATTAATTTTCAAAAGACCTACATACATTTTGTCTCAACAGTTCCATCCCGTTTTTCAACGCGTCATCTGTTTGGGCTGAAATTTGATCTCGCATGCCAGTGCTCGAGTTCAAGAGTGTTTCCATCCCTTCCTCCATCCTCTTGGCGTCCGAGATCGCATCTTCCTGCCCACAACAATATTGGTCTGATAGTCAATCAATACATTTATTTATTTATTTATTTATTTATTTATTTATTTACCTTTAACATCATCGGACAATATGGTCTACATGATAAAACTTAAACTACAACATTTAAACTACGTAAACAATTTTTGAAACTAGGGTAACGGGATGTAATGTTAGCGTAGCTCCTTGATTCGGCCTATGTACCAAATATGTCATTCTTTCTTCGATAATCAACAAAATCATGTTGCTATCAGCATGATCGATTTATTTCAAAGCAATTGAGACATAATTAATCAATTTTTAGTAGTTCACTTCCGCGTAGTTTTCGATTTCCATGACTTTTTAGATACCACGACTTTACTGGTTAAGCTGAACAGATTATCTATACGATCTTCGAATGATCTAAATTTGCCGAAATTGAACCTTTAAACCGAGAAATGCAGCCAAGATGTACAGAATATAGTCACATGTTATAAACTAACAGGTCACATTGGTAAAATAACAATGAATTAACAAGCAAACGGTGGACCCAATGTTAGGGACATATTTTTTCTATGTTCCCAACTTTGGCCTGTTGTATGAAAAGCGTAGTAAAAATGTTGTTATTGGTTACATTAACAATACAAATGTCTGAGTTCCGGTTGAATGTTGTTTATATGGCTCATCTTAACACAAATTAAAGGAACAAAATGTGTGTAGAGTGAACTATAATGTTTTGATTGTCGAATGACCGCTTAATCATATGTAAAAATCACTTAAGTGTTTCTTAGCAGTTTAAGTAGAGCTTGAGTTATGAAATTATTTGTTGGGTAGAGCGAATACAGCTGAGAACACCTTGAATCAGCAAATCAGGAAGAAGCCCGCACAAAAATTGCATTTTATAAAAAATCAATCGAATGGGATGAACTTGCATCCATGATTAGACCCAATTTGGTACTCATAAACCGACATTACATCCATATCTCTCGAAAGTTTCTGACTATATAAAATGAGTTGTGTAACTTTTCGTGATACATACTACCAGATGGCTTATTAAACATATCTTAGGAAGTGTATAGTTAGTTAAATTTTGTTTCCTGCTCAAATACTTTATGAGTTACAATGAAAAATGTTATCGATTGTTGCATATTAGGCTGAGTCAAGGGACATATACCCTATTATTGCTATTTGAGAAGTCAAACAGATGATACAAACTATTAAAACTAACACACATTTCACGAATTGGTTCGTTTTGTCCGTAAGCCGTTCGATGGAAAGGGAGGCGTAGAAAGTCTGTTGATCGCAGGATTCTCGGTGGAACGTTAATATTTACTTTCGCCAAGATGTTTGGAGCATCAACTTCTCCACGAAGCAGTTTTCCGATGAACAAAGCCCGCAAATCTCTTCTCCCTTTTGCCAAAGTCTCTATGCCCAGAAGTTTACAACGGCTTTCGTACGGGGGAAGTTCGACTGCATTGGTCCAGGGAAGAAACCTTAAGGCATACCTTATAAACTTTCGTTGCACAGCCTCAATCCTAGTGCACCAGATTTCCATGTAGGGGCTCCATACTACTGCAGCAGTTTCGAGTGTTGAGCGTACCAGCGCATAGTATAGAGCACTCAGGCAATACGGATCACGGAACTCTTTGGCAATCCGCATAATGAAGCCTAGGTTTTTATTAGCTTTCGATATTATATGACTGTAGTGAGCCTGAAAAGTGAGCTCAGCATCCAATAAAACTCCGAGGTCCTCCACAATGTATTCCCGTTGGATTGGTCGGCTGTTTACCGTGTAACAATACTTTATAGGAATTTTCTTCCTCGTAAAACTTACAACCGAGCACTTCGATACGCTGACACTTTATCTGTTGCTGGCGCACCAACTGGAGAAAATATTTATCAGTTTTTGCAATTCCTCACAATCAGCAATAGAGCGTACAATCAGGAATATGTTGAGATCATCAGCATATACAATTTTAAATCCCGGAGGAAGTGCTAAGCAAACATTGTTAAAATACAACGAAAACAGGGGTGGTCCTAGATTGCTGCCTGGGACGCCAGATGTGCTTCGGAAACTCCGAGATTCAACGTTGCCTAGTTTCACAGAGAGATGACGGTCTGATAGGAATGATTCGAGCCAGCGAACAAACGAAACCGATGCACCCAAACGTTGCACTTTAGCCAAAAGTATAGAGTGGTCAACACGATCGAAAGCAGCTTTGATGTCGGTATATACTGTATCAATTTGTGAGCCCTCTTCCATGTGATGAAGGCAAAAAGAGCTAAACTCGACAAGATTAGTGTTGATCGATCGACCAGGGCAAAACCCATGTTGGTTTACCGAAATATAGTGGGTTACACTGCGCTGCAATGTATCGCCGATTAGAACCTCAAACAGTTTTGGGCACGCACAGAGTGAAGTGATGCCTCGGTAGTTTGAAACGTCACTTTTGTTTCCTTTCTTAAACACCGGGAAGACGTAGGATCTTTTCCAGTCTTCAGGAAACGTTGTCTGGGTGAGTGACAGGTTAAAAATTGATTGCATTGCACTATGGTCCAGATTACGAATTTACGAGGAAACATGCTCCCAGCGCCTAAACTTGAAACTTTACAGCAAAGTGATGTTCTAAAACATGGTTTGTATTACTAAGACTCATTTTGTGATGTTGATTAAA
>JASCZW010006601.1:0-88798 GCA_034211315.2 Aedes japonicus
TTCTAAGATGACGATGGTGCTAAGAGTTTCCAAGAACTTCCGTTTGAATCATTGTTTACAGGGTGGTCTAACTATAGACACTGTATGTAGACCGGACAACAATTATCTTATGCAACCAAATTACATCGTCAAAAAATGCAGCCAAATGGACTCGTCAACTTTTTGATTCACTTTAAAGGAGCAAGTATTGTTTTAACAAAAGCCAATAATGAACAAACAGGGATTTTCTACTTCCATATTCAGTAAATGTAAGTATTTAAAATGTAATTGGATATATTTGTTATAATTAATAATGAAGAAAACAAATAATAGTATTTTGTATTTACACTGCACAGCCTATGGCTTCTTAGAATCTGAAAATCTGCCGAAAGGCCACAGAATGCAAGCCATTTTTGCCTTATATAATATTTCTTTGGAAACCGGAAGAAACCCATAGAATTCACTTCACATCGCGAGTTATTGCCACAATTTCGCTCCAAACAATTCATTTTTACACGGCACTTTTCACTATGCACTATGCCTTTTGCACTGTTAACTTCAAGTTTGTACAAATACAAGTGTTGCCAGGTCAATTGCTCAAATTTAAGACATTTTTCAGGGTTGGCAGATTGTATGATTTTGCGTTTTCCGGTCTATATACACTGTCTATAGGTCTAACCGGTAGTATCGAAACCGGTAATACCGATATTACCGGTCAATTTTGAGTACCGAAAATACCGGTATTAGAGACGAAAAAATACCGGTCTTTTCGCTATTTCAAATTTTGTTGTCAAATCTCGAACAACGGCTAAAGACTCACCGTGCAACAGACACTTACAACAGTTGAAGGCGCGCATGAATGAACCTTTGCACAAGTAAGCATCATTGACGACGTTCACGCTACAGCAAAAATCGGTCATCATCGTCATTTATCATACGCGTTGCTTCTGTCAAATTGCCAATGACTTTTTTCTACAATGAACATTGTTTGCATCGTCGAGAATATCTGATCAAGTGACTGGGGTTGCAATTCACGGAGAAAATATTTACTTGCAAACTGAACCCGGTATGTCCGCTGCTGGTGTGTGGTTTTATTAACTACTTAGAATACCATCCGTCCTGATTTAGCAGGACATGTCCTGATTTTGAGATCATTTTGAAGCGTCCTACCGGATTTCTCATATTTGACGATTTGTCCTGCGTTTTCAAAAGATCCACCAGCAGTTTTTAACTAACACATTTCAGCGCCAACATCAGAATAGGGCAAATCTGCTTTTGTAAACAACACAGATAAAAAGAAACATTGAATTTTCTGCGTTATCTAATGCACATAAAGGAATGCTAGATTTGACAGAAAATACTGGGATATATCGTGTAAATTAAAGCACGATATCGCCTTAATCGCGTCTATTGTATGAAAGAATTCCAAAAGTTGCAACTAATATCGTTGTTTACGCTTGCTTTGTTTTAGAATTAAACGAGGGGAAATTCTACGCGCCTGTTAAAATTCATTATTTTTTTTGTCAGAATGGCTTCCGTTGTCATTTTCAACAAAGGCTCACACATACAAATTAAGCACTAAGCAGGAAGAGAAGCTTTATCTCTATCCGCTGATATATTCAATTTGAAGGAGTTGTATTCAACTTCCGATAAATTAGCAGACAAAGTGTGTGTTTATAAAAGCAGATTCGCCCTAATCAAATGTTGGCGCTGATTTGATCTAAGTAATCTAATCTAATCTAATCCCACACTAACGCAGCCAATTCCTGAAGGCATCCTGGAAAATGATGGTTTCTTGAATACATCATTTTTGTTGTCATCGGCCAGGCCAACTGCGTAGTATGTGCCGCAGAGAGGATTCCAAGAAATAGAGCGATTCCAGAAAGATCTCAAATCGCACTACTACTTTGAATCAAGGGAAGGAAGAAAGCGTGGACCTCCCGTACCAAACGCCTCCATGTAGAGTTAAACATTGTGATAATTTGTACTTTATCGTTGGGAGCATAGATGCTAGAAAGATTGGTTTATGCTCCTTTTGCATGTGGATGAACTTTTGGCATTTGAACCAAAAACCTGGCAATAGTTGCCAAGGTTATAGCGTCTTATCTCGCTCTGTTGGCGCTGATTTGATCTAAGTAAAAATGAAAACTGATGCATATTACACTGAATTTTGGTTAGAGTGTACAGGAGGTGCACACACACTCCCGCTTAACTTTACTCAATTTTTGAGGACAATTGTATGCTATCTCTTTTTCTCTCAAGGAAATGTTTCTCAATTTTCGTAAAAAGTAGATCTACTCAAAAATTTAATTGATCCACCTTTTAACGAAAATTGAGTAACATTTCCGTAAGAGAAAAAGAGATAGCATACAATTGTACTCAAAAATTGAGTAAAGTGAAGCGGGAGTGCAGTCATAAATTTTGTAGACAAACTGGAGTTGTGTTGTTAAATTCACCAATTGCCTTTGGTGAGTGAATTTGATGAGTTGCGCTATCAGTTTTTGTATCGTATCGTGCAATCGTGACACATGATTCATGAGTTTGCTTCTTGTTCTGCAGTTCTTGTTGTACATATATTTGAGGGTGTGCGTGTACTGAAATAAATTCATTGCTTTCCCACACACTCACACATGATAGTGGTAAATAAAGACAAAATCAAAATAAACTAAATTTGAAATCAACTTGGAGTAATTATCGCGGTAGACTTTGCTTCAATCATATTTGAGTTTGTTTTAGTTTTTTTCTGAATTCTATACGGAACATTTAGATTTTGAAACATATTAAAATATATTTTCATGAGATGGTAAAGTTTCGTATTGGATTAAAAATTATTTTTCAAACTGTAGTACGTAGGAAAAATCATGGAATAAATGGAATGTGTCCCACTAAACATAACCTCTTAATTAAGTTGGGTTTGTACTTATAAAAATCTTCAACCCTTGCTACATACATGAAATATATACGGTTAAATATAGTAAATACTTTGTTGACACATGATTATTTATATAGAATATCTTATAATAATAATATTGATTAAATTAAGTTAATTAATTTGTTAGATTTTGTTTATTTATTCTGTATTATTTTAATTAATATATTTGAATTATATTTTATGTAATATATAAAATCACAAGTTTATTATTTTCTCGGCAAATTGTAAATCCGAGTAAATGTTTTTTTTTTGGGAAACGGTACATATGGAGTTAATCCTAGAGTTAAATTTTTGTTTAATGTATACCAAGCATACAGAATTGGCAATTGTTTTACGTCGATTGTTTTAATTGGTTACACATTTTGAGCCAAAGAAATGTCCACAGGCAAATTCAAAAGATATATAGTTTTTATTTGTACGTTTATAGATGCATAGATGATCAACATTAAAGGCCGGAGTCCGATCAAAATTTATATAAAATTTGCGAAACGAATAGGAGGCAATGCGTTCACTTTGGAATGTTTAATCCCATCCCAAGTAACCACAAGCATTATATTATTGCACTTATTCAACTCAAAATCAACATCGGTAATGCGGGATTGCATAAATTTAACAGTTGTCAAGTAATGAAGCTTTAGATTAGCTTAACAATGTAGTGATGCATTATCTTTTTGCGGGACTCTGAATAGAGTAGAAACCTCTACGCCAGGCCTTTGATGATATCGTTGCGTAGATCCTTTCGAATTATTTTGCCAGCCGTACACGGAACATGTCGTCCAAGAAGACGCTGTTGCTTATGACTCGGAAGGAGCCACGTTTGAGAATTTTGTTATGTTTAGTTGTTCTTTGTTTTTTTTCCATAGTCTATTTGTGATTTTGTTATTCAGTATCACGTTTTCAGCTTGAATAATTTGTTTCGAAGTTCCTTCTGTCTTTTGTAGTCTAGTCCGTTGGATTGTTATTTGTTTGAAAGTTTTCCGAGGCCGTTTTCTCGAACCAAAAATAAGAAGTTATTGTTCCTTGTGCGTTAGACTGACATAACTTAACTCCATTTGAGGCATTTCACCAGCCGTGCAAGGATACATGTCGTCAATAGAGACGCTGTTGACACTGCCTCAAAAGGTGTTACATTTCCAGGTTCGCTTCTCCTTTCTTTGCATTATGTTCATGTCCATTGTTTTGTGTCATTTGGTCATTGGCGTTATTTTGTCTTACCTCTTCTGATTCATTTATTTTTGTTCGCCTTATTCTTTTCATGTGTTCTACTTTATTGAATTTTGTTTTTACTATCCTTTCATTGTGGCTGTTATATTTGTCTGAAACCAATATCCTAGTCTTGGCGGTCTTGGCCGATCTCTTTATATTATTCTGCCATGGTATTTTAATGTCATATGTTGACCCATCGCATAAGATAGTGAGTGGTGAGTCTCAATTATTTGTATAATTTTTTTTTATAAAACCCCAGCCTTTAACTCTTGTCAGCATCTGTCCTAAGTTACATTTTTCAATGACCTTTGTTCAGTTCAAGAAGGTCTGATCCCTAGCTAAATAATATGTTGTTAGAGTCAGTGCCTTGATCACGGCTGTCGTATAGAGCATACATTTAAATTATAATATAAATATTTGCATTATCTGCACTCTGGCACATCAGGACATATTACTAGTTGCTCACAATCATGATCAAAACACTCACCCTCTTCGATAATGATGGGAACAATAAGTTTATTAAGAATACCAAGTGTGTAGGTATGTTTGCTGTTTATTCAATGACAATTAGAGAGTAAACAGCAATGAAAGAGTTGTCAAGCAGATAAAAAGTGCACTTTTTGTCGTTTCCCTAAATTATTTGAAGGAATTTGTAGATTGTTCCCAGCTTCGTATAAGAGTGAATTGTGGCTAAGCCCGCCAGTAAGACAACTCTTTCAGTGCCTTCAAATAAACGTACTACGACGTGGCAATTTAAAGAAAGTAGAGTGTGATACTATCACTGCTGAACATGTTCTTAGTCTCCCATGCTGGCCTTTTGCATGGGATTAGCCCTCTCACCTACGACAAGGTGACAACCATGATCTTCGAGAGGGACAATGTAGTGATGCATTATCAATGCAATAATGCTATTTTAGTAATGTCTTATCGCATTACAAAAGCTATAGCATTAGTTCGATCTTAGTGCGGCCCTTTTCAGCTTTAATCCAACTTCAGAGATGCACTAGACGTAATGCATATGCCCTATATATGCATGCTATTACAGCCTCGTGGTTACTTGGGATTCCAGTAGAAATATTAATATCAAAGTGGCGAGTTTGTTCCTGCCTTGACCTACCCCGCATGGAGATGTGTGTCTTAAATGTATACGTTTGCTTCGAAATACTCCCTACAAAAGCCTTCCGCTCAATTTCAAAATGATTTCTATTCAATTTTCAAAACCTGCCGAGCTGTATCGGACTTATCGACACTTTCTCTCCTCATCTTTGGTTCTAGGAGAAATTGCTGTCCACTCCTAGGGTTGCATGTTGATAAGAAGGATATATCCAGTTTCCAAACATTATAATTTATTACGTGCTTCATGCAACAACACAAAACATGATTAGTTTAAAGAAATATTAAGCTTTCTTAGTTTATTTCCATTACTACGACAGTTTTCGCATAATTTACTACGACAGTTTTTGCATAATTTGTCATGAAGACATTACACATTCATTTGCAAGGGACTTCTCTTGCGTCCTCTCAAGTAACATACCAAATCAGTGCTGCAACTGAAACTCCATCACATTGAAGAGGAATACTTTGATTCAGCTGTTGGCACTGGTTCTTAGTCCAATCACGTCGTCGTCATGCTGTCCGTATTCTAATCTTTCTTATGGTCTATATTTTCACAATTCACAATAACCATGACAGGTTTCATCGCAGTGATTTTATGTTTATTCCTCCATTGGTTGTACACATATTGTAACTCTTCGTTCGTATAAACACTGATATGCACCTGTAAAATATGATAGTTATGATTCTCACAACCAATTGAATAATGAATCAATAGAAAAACTAACTTTGATAGTTTAAAGTATAATCATTTGATTACAACAAGAATAACAACGATAACATCAACGCATAGCATAAAGCATCATTTTTACTGAGAGCAGCACAATTCACTCCACTTCACTTCACCGGTATTTTGCTAACCAACACCCAATGATACATTCGTGGAAGAAAATCCATCTGGCCGCAGACACTATCCGTCTCTCTTAACTTGCTCTTTGATTTTCTACAAAAATGGCAAACATCAACCATTTTGAGTAAACGTAAAGTATTATAATAAATATAAATTATTTACGACTGCAAAAACGCACAGATTCAAGCACAACATTTTTGTCTTATAAGAATAGTCAAAACACACATTTGTCTTCTTCCTTTTGCTCTACTACACAACTCAACAGCTCGCCATAATCCACCTTACGGTGGCCTGATGAGTTGCATGGTGGTTGCATGTGAGCTTTTATCGTGTAACGCGACATCGCTGTGACATTTCCAGGCAAACTCATCAAAAAGCGATTGGTGAGAAAAACAACAGCACTTGGATTTGGAGAAGCATGTCAAAACTCCAAAGCACTGCAAAAATGTTCAGTCAGCATCTACCTCCAAATCTATGTTAATTTCTGCTGTACAGAAAGCAACTGCAGCTGCACTAAAGGTGTGGCAGCAGAAGGAGCACTTACGGTTCATACAGTGATGCATCATAATAGCTTCAAGTCTATGGATTGCACGCCGACGATTTTGAAACTGCCAGGAAGATCAGCTGTGCTCGCACTAAGACAGAAGCTATCATATCCGGCATATTTGCCACGCATTCAATTGAGGTGGTAATAAAAGAACTGTCTGCAACTCCATTCATCAGTTGTAATATCTGCCCTATTCTGGGTATTCAGAGTCAACGTTGTGTTATCAGTCATTCACCAACACAATCAGAACATTGTCGATCGATGCAAGGTGAGAACTTATCGAAAACATAAATACGAATACAGCGGTGCAAAGGCTTCAGTTACTGGTTAGACTTCAAACGGTTTATTTTGCCTTTTTACCTATCCGAATAGCATCAGAGGACAGATTATCAATGTAAGTACTGACGGCAGCAATCACGATAACATAAAGTTGTTCCCTATCGTCGTGCAGTACTTTGACGCAGCGCATGGTGGTATTCAAGTGAGGTTTCTGGATCTCTATGAAGTGGAGAATGAGAAAAATTCAACGGTTACAGTCCTGATTGAAATCGCATTCAAAAGGACAATATTTTAAACCTGTTGAAACAGAAATTTCATTCCAATCTTGTTAGTGTTGGATGCGCAGACAAGTTTTAAATAATGCGCTTCGCATTATTTATCGCGCTGATGGCACTCTCAAGTGAAAAAAATAAGTTTCATGAAAAGGTGCAGAACACATCAGTAGAGGTATTTCCACACCAGTACCAGTTCACCAGAACCAGTGCAGTAGAGCCTTTTTCTCTTCTTCCAGTGTTTCACCTCTCACTAAGAAATACGATGTCATCTGCAAAGACAATGATCACTACGCCTTTGGGAAGCTTCAGCGTAAGTACACCGTTTACAACCCGTTCCAAAGTGTTGGGCCAAGCATGAAACCGTGCGGAAGTTTCACTGATTTCACCTCCGTAGATCAGCACACGGTTCTGGGACCCTCATTCTGTCCAGCGATTCGGCGGTAGCCACCCAGCTGGCGCTTATTCAATGCGTTCTCAACGTCGATCGTTACAACAGCGATCTCCTCTCCGCTTCTGTTTAAACGTCTTTACAGCTGTCCGACTCCTGTCCGAATGGCATCCACCATAGACCTCGCTTTCCGGAAACCGAATTGCATCCTCGATAACCCGTGCTCGCCTCGGTAAATTTCGTCAACTTGTTCATGATGATCCTCTGCAGGGAGTTTCCTGCGCCTATCCAACAGGCATATTGGTCTATACGATGAAGTCCCCGGAGGATTTCCTAGCTTCGGCAACATTTCTGTATTTTCCACCTGTCCGGGAAATGGTCCTCCTCTAAACATTTCTGAACACATCCCTGAACATGTCTGGAAATGCCTGAATCGCCACTTTCAGAGCCACGTTGAGATTCCATCCGGTCCAGGTGTCTTCTTCACCTTAAGTCCTTTCGCAACTGCCACGCGCTCCTCGTTCAAAAGTTGCATGCCTTCAACGTTACTTCTTTCTTCTGCATCATCGTTGGATCGTACGTCGGGAAAAGTTCATCTACGATAACCTTCACTTTGCTGGACATATGTAACTCTGCAGCCATTGTTGGGCCTTGATCTTCGCCATAACAATACGTTACGACTTAAACATAAACTGGTACTAATTAATGAAAATATAATAAGCTGATAGTTTTCCGTCATAATAATAAGTTCTAGCGATATATATGTGACAAAAGTTTTCAAATTTTTTATATCTTTCCAATTGAAACCAAACAAATTGCTTATCATTTTCAACTGTAGAATGTAGCTTTCAAAGTGGTTGAATGAAACAGGAATATGTTGATTTTAAATAATTATTAAATAATATAAACTTCTCCAAATGCTTAAGGTGAGGTGATGCAGTGCTATGGTATTATAAATTCTGTATACGTCCAAATCCAATTTCGTATTCATGCAATAGAAAAGTGAGAGAAGTCTATTTTAGATCAAATCAATAATAATTTCGATTTATTAATATTTATATATTCGATCTACGAGGAGCAAAACTTCATGTAAGTACCTTGCTACTTCTTTTTCCTCTGTTCGGGACATAAACCACTGCGACCAGTAATTTGATCTATTGTAGTATATCCCGTATCCTTTGTTTAGTGCATGTGGAGTTACCTCCTCACTATTGAGAAAAGATGAAGTATTTGGTGTTGTTACAGTTGTCATTGTTTGTTTTGTTGGCAATGAATCAGGTTTAAATGAAAGTTTCCGCTGTTTAAACCCTTTCTGAGTGACAGCACTCTTCAAAGGCGCGCCCCTTTATCAGTCAAAACCGGATTAATTGCAAACAAAACAAACAATAACTTCGATACTGACCATGCATCAGAACCCTAGTCCTAACCAATTCGAACTATAGAACATCAAATAGAAAATAAGAATGAAGACTAACCATGTTTTCCTTATTCCGAGCGCATCCTTGGTGACGCAATCCGAGTATTGTCACTTTTCACAAGAACTAAAATGTAATAAGGACTAATATACGTTCCTTTGACCACAAAAACAAATATGTTCCCTAGTTTGAATTAATTCGGACAAGGGTTCGGTGGTAGATCTGATACTCCTTAACGCACCACAAAAGGTGATCTATCAGCGTTACGGGCTTATACTTTATAGTAGCAGGTCTAAAAATGTTGTCTAAGCTTCGAGCAGATTATTAGTAAAATTGTTTTCCGTGTATAATGTGTGACCTCAACCGCAAGTTGTCGCGACTAAAAGCACTCAAACTTCATGATTATTTGTCGTTTAAGATATGCTTCCGTTCTCTGCCGTAAGGCTTCTTTCTTTTTTTGGAATATACATCTTCGATAAGTTGCCCAACCTGCTAAGGTTTGACATTCGAACAAAAGCGATACACCAGGGCAATTGTTTGCAAAAATGTGCTCGATATCCGGAGTAACATCAAGTGCTGAGTCACGGCTATACGATGATACGGATAACACGCCCGTTGTTCATCGGAAACTACTGCTTTCGTTTCCGGCTGGTCTTGCCAAGAATTCAACTATGATAGAGGAACGGTGGGCCTTTAAACCATCTCCCTAACGAATCAACCTCAGTTCCACGACCCCAATTCGTCATATCATCGGCTATGTTCTTCTTCGAGGGGACATAGGAGTTGATGTCCGTCGTATTTATGCAATATTTCAGTAATTCGGTGCGCCACATGCGGTTTGTATTTACGGTTTTCGAACCGAATCCAAGACAGAACCGTCATAGAGTCTACCCACAAGAACTGTTCCTGAATTGGACCGGGTAGGGTTGACAGTAATGTGGTCACCATCTTTGCTCCGATCACCGCAGATTGGAGTTCTAGACGAGGTATTGATGTCAGTTTATGTGGAGCCACTTTGGCCTTGGATCCCATCAGTGAACAGCGAATCTCGTTCGCTACCTGGTATCGCAGATATGCTACACAACCATAAACGTTGACTCCTGCTTTTGAGAATAAAGGGTGTATTCGATAAAAATGGCACACACATATATACTCATCAAAATTAAACTGATTATCGGATTTTCTTGAAATTTTCAGGGAATGAAGAACTACTAATGAGTTTTGATTTACAACATTTGTTTTATTCAATTTCGTCTCCCATCCCGAATGCCCGCACCTTCCTTTTCACTCCACCCATCAAATTTTGTACAACCGATTTTCCCAGTGTTTTTGTTGTTTTTACCCAAATTTTCTTCAATTCTAGCTCTGTTTTTATAGTTTTGGGATGTTTGCGAAGTTCCGTTTTCATAATTGCCCAGAATTTTTCAATAGGACGAAGTTCCGGTGAATTTGGTGGGTCATATCCTTTCGCACAAAATTGACTCCGTTGGCTCGGTACCACTCCAATACGTTTCGAGCGTAGTGGCAGGATGCTAGATCAGGCCAAAACAGAGTTGATCCTTTGTGCTTCTTAATGAATGGCAAGAGACGCTTCTTAAGGCACTCTTCCGTGTAAATCGCATCGTTTATTGTTCCGGAAGTGATGAAGGGAGCACTTATTTCACCACATCCGCAAATCGCCTGCCAGATTAGAAACTTCTTTGCAAATTTCGATAGTTTCTTCTTTCGAACATCCTCCGGAACTTACGGAACGACTTGGCAACGAAATATTCTTGCCCAGGAAGTTGACGAAAGTCGGTCTTGACGTATGTTTAGTCATCCATCACGATGCAACCGGATTTGGTGAGCAGCTTTGTGTAAAGTTTCCGGGCGCGGGTTTTCGCAGTGATGTTTTGTTTTTCATTCCGGTTTGGGGCTTTTTGCACTTTGTAAACATGTAACCCAGCACGCTTCATGGTTTTCTGCACAAAACCGACTGACACCTTAGACTTTTTAGCGACATCTCGAATTGACATGTTTGGACGGTTCTTGAATTGTTGTACGACTTTCCTGGCCATTTTAATGTCCATTGGACCACTTTTACGACCACTCCCTTCCTTCCTTTGGACACTCAGACGCTCCTTGAAGGTTCTTATTACACGAGACACAGTTGTATTTGCAATTCCAAGCCTTTTAGCAATCCACCGGTGGGACGCCCCTGGATTTTGATTGTGAGTGCACAAAATTTTCTCACGGACAATTTCTTGTTTCGACGACATGACTGGAACTACCGAATGTATAACTATGAAACTTGGCAGATGTAAATAATACACTATGGATAAGATCTACTCAAATTTCTAGGTTTTTTACTCATACGATTCAAAAGTTACAGAAGATTTTCTGTGTGCCATTTTTATCGAATACACCCTTTACGTGAAATTGAATCGCAATTACGCTTTTGATGAATTCGTGTCCGAAGAAACAGCGTGGAATTTCCGCTTTTTTAATGCTCGGGAGAATCTGCATCGTTTTCAACAATTTTTCAAAAAACTCGTCGATCATAGGTTGACCCCTCTCTGTTTTTGCCATGCACCAACAAGGGGGAAAGAAATCCAACCGGATCGTAAAAGCTCACGACAATTTGAAGAATA
The DNA here is from genome assembly GCA_034211315.2 of Aedes japonicus. Classification (NCBI taxonomy): domain Eukaryota; kingdom Metazoa; phylum Arthropoda; class Insecta; order Diptera; family Culicidae; genus Aedes; species Aedes japonicus. Next base: position 11,615 of record JASCZW010006601.1, read on the forward strand.
ATGCGCTTCGTGGGCCGCTTCTTTCTCGAGAGATACGGGATCAATTTTTCCTTGAACCCCATGGGGAAGGTGAACACGTCCTAGTTAAGCAGCCAAAGCATCCCTTGTACTCGATCTGTTTCCGAATCATCTCATTTTCTAGTTACTAGTATTCCACTAAAAAGCTCACACTCACCATGATTCAATGGAATTATCGTTATTTCTACAATTAGGTGTCATGTCATACCGGTAGAAAATGCAAATTTAGCTTCTTGTAATACTGTAATAACAAACCTTTTGATCCACAACGCAAAGCACTCATTAACGGTCACCAACTTAGCCCACTCACGTCAGATTTCATAGCAAAATCTAACTTCAAAGCGTGCCCTCTGTGCGTGTGCGTCGGAATGTTCAAAGGATCACTTTTCCGGACAATTTATAAATATATTCTCTGGACAAATGGATGCCCTCGGTAAATGGACGACGTGAATGTTGTCCTTCCTCGATGTGGACCGTGTCGTCCGTTTGTTGTGTAAACATCCAGCTGGCAAAAATAACAAATGACCCCACCCAACAACTGACACCGGTTTAATTAAATCAAACCAAACAGAAATCTGTCATCCACGGTTATTTGTTTTTGTTAGGGTTCTTTTTCCCGTTCCTACGCCGTAGCCGACCTCCACCAACCGGCTAAATGAATGCATGGATAATTTTCCCCAGGCGGGATGTGGAACCAACAAAATATACTGCACCTTGTCACGGCACCATCGCCACCCAGATCCAAACAACCCACGAAAAACTATGAAGCGAACTTTGCTAACGTAGTTACCTCCAATCAAAGCAACCACGTGGGAGTATGAAACAAGTTCTATGACAAAAGCTGTGTTTGATGACACTGCTTATAATTGCTCAAAAACGTCCGGAATCACTGGTGTCTAAAAGTTGTCTTAACGGTGTTTTTTCGGTCAAATTATTACAAAATTTACAAACAGGACAGAGTTCGACCTGCCCGAAAAAAGGTAAATATAAACTCATTCAACAAAGCTAATGCGCAAGGAAATTGTCAGCTAACACAATGATGTGGGGGGGTTTTCCTCGGCAAATAAATCTACACGCAAATTTTGCACAGCGTGAAACGGCGTAATCCGGATACCGGCGGGCCACCAGCTGCGTTTCTTCGGTCGAGGAACCTAACGGCCATTCCGCCCGCTCGCCACGGCAGCGAAGACGAGCTAGAAGTTTTTCCAACCATAAACAGACACACGACGACGACGACGACGGTGACGACAGCAGCTAGGTTGCAGCAGCAGCAGAAAGGGACGACGACAGTTAATGAACTCTCGTCGCTTGGGAGTGTTTTCCCACGTTGCGACTACAAAGAAACAACCGACTAGGGAAGTGAATAAATCTTTCCGTGTTTTCAAGCTGGGGTTTCTTCTTTTTGTCGGAGATGATTACTACCTCTTGATTTTCCGCTGATGAGAACAAAGTCTTGTTGGCACTGTGAGTTATTAGTTGCGTTGCTAGTTTTGTTTTGGAAGCGAATTATAACGGCCAAAGAGACGAGTGTAGGGTGAACTTTTCAATCAATCGGATTGCTTCGGGGAACAGGAATGACACTCAAATTAATAATAGTTTTTTTTCGCACAAATTGATTTGGATCTTAAAAGCACAAACCACCAACATTTGTAATAAATTTTTCATAGTGAATTATTCAATTTTGGGTTAAAATATAGCTCTAGACAGCCAGCTAAAATAACAAATGAACACCTATAGACTGCTCCAGAAAGTATAAGCACACTTTCAAAATAACAAAAAAGTCATAGTTTTAATAATTGTATTTGGCAAATCATATTTGTATTTGTGTTTTATATGATATTTTACTCTCGTTTAATCAAAATATTTAATCATAGCCAAGACTCCTAACTTTTCCTCGAATATGACCTTAGTTTCTGCACAGTGGTACTTCCTACCAGTTTGATCACTTATGGCCAATCTTTTTTAAATTTTTGGATGTCGTCCGCTGGTTTTATGAATTTTCGAAGCTTTGCTTTGGTTAAAGCCCAAAAAGTCTCGATTGGCCGTGACTCCGGGCAATTCGGCGGATTCATGCCTTTCGGCACGAAACATACATTTTGACTTTTGTACCATTCTAAAGTGTCCTTTGCGTAATGACATGACGCCAAATCAGGCCAAAACACTACTTGACCTTTGTGCTGCCTGATCATCGGCAATAACCGCTTCTGGAAACATTCCTTAACGTATTTCTGAGTGTTCATCGTCTCCGTTGTGATGTACGGACTAGATGTTTTATCACACTCGCATATTGCCTGCCAAACCATAACCTTCTTACCGAATTTTTCGGTAAAAATTGCCTTCTCCGTTTCGGGGATGTCTTTGTCTTCACTTACAGTATAGAATTGTGGTCCGGGAAGCGTTTTGTAATCTAGTTTCACATACGTTTCATCGTCCATTATTATAAACCCAGAATTTCTACACAATAACGAATCGTAGAGTTTGCGGGCCCGTGGTTTCACGGACGCGGTCTGTTTTGGGTTCCTTTTGGGTTTTTTCTGCTTTCGGTATGTTTTTAGCCCAAGTCTTTTTTTGGCACGCATGACGTTACTCGACGAGGTCCCCAGTTTTTTCGCAACATCCCGAACGGAAGTCGCTGGTTTTCGCTTGTAGGCATCCCTGATCTTTTTATCGATATCCGTACTTACAGGACCGGATTTCCGACCACTCTTCGGCGCATCTTCAAACGTACACTGTTCTCTATATTTTTGAATCGCAGATCGTACAGCTCCGACGCTTACACCCTCTTCCTTGGCCAATTTTCTCAAGGAGATTCCGCTCACAGTGCACCGGAGTAAGACCGCGCATTTTGATAGGTCACACAAAACTGAGTACTTTTTTGATGCTATGTCATTCAGAAATGTGCAAACAAAAGGACGCAGCCAAAACATGTTGAAATATTTCATTATATTCAAAGTGACCGTTAAAATAAGGTGTACTTATTCTTTCCGCATTAGTCTATAATTGAGATCTTAATAACTGGTCTTGGTATTTAAGAGCACAGTAAATACCTAAGAATTGCAGGCAAAATACCTCTCGAATAACAAAACTTGTTATTTGATTCTGGGAATACGTGAGAGGTACTATTTTCGTATTGCTGGTATTAGTATCGCAAAATATTGTGGGAACATTTTTATGGTATTAACCTCTTATGCCACGCTCTTTATTACCAAGGCCAATTATCAAGGTATTCGTTTCTGCTCGTTTAGTGAAGAAAAAGTTTTTGACGTAGGACCACGTCTTTGTTTTCTATACGGGAGCATAATTTAACAATAAATTGTACTGCACTCACAAAAAAAAATGCATTGAATCCGCGAGGGTTTGAGCTGTTTAGTGGAATGCTTGTAACTATAAATTAGAAGAAAAATTAGTAATCTCCATTTAATTCCAACTACCTTTGCTTATCTTCGACAGATACGCGTATTTCGTCTACAATGTGCAGACTTCTTCAGTGTCTCGTACTAGTCGAGCTATTAGTACGCAAGTCGAGTTATTAGTACGAGACACTGAAGAAGTCTGCACATTGTAGACGAAATACGCGTATCTGTCGAAGATAAGCAAAGGTAGTTGGAATTAAATGGAGATTACTAATTTTTCTTCAAAAATGCATTGTTAATAGTGTAGAGCGTTGTTTTAAAATATGGTACATATTATTATTAAACGTATTATTATACGTATTATTAAATTCTCGTTGATAAACGTTAAATATTTTTGAATATATCTGGGTTTTCTAGGTTTCCTAAAATGTACTTGAGATCAAAACTTCAGATCTTTAAATGTAACAATAGCTTTAAGGACTTCATAAGCTTACGATATGTATTCAAACACATTGAATAAACCTTTCATAATTTTGTGATCTTCAAATTCCTCGAAACTGTCCTTGAGTTCAGCACTTAAGATCTGCAGTAGTTACTATAGCTTGGGCTATACAAAGTTGTAATACGGATTCAACCATATTCAGTGAACATTTTCGAACGTAAAAGTCAGTTTTTGGAGTGTGCAGAGGGACAATCTGTGTTTAACAATATTTATTAAACAATTTGGAAGGTCAACAGACATAATGCGATAAAATTGGGATATTCTAGGTAAACCAAACTGTCCTTAAGTTCAAAATATAAGATTCACAGTTGTAATAGTAGTTCTTTTTGCCTATAATATGATCATTTGCATTGAAACATATTTAATTAATCTTTTAAAAGGTCAACAGTCATTATTTTACAACTTTGAGATCTTCTAAGTAATCCAGACTGTTCCGGAGCTTAGAACTTGAAATTTGCGGTACTTATAGTAGCATTTTGGGCTATACGAAGTTACGTCACGTATTCAAGCATGTTTAGAGAGTATTTTCGGACGTAAAAATACACAAGAAGATAATCTTGGGATTATCTAGGTCATCCAAACTGTCCTGTCGATTAGAACATAAGATTTACATTGGAACAGTTATTTTTAGGCAATACAAATTTACAATAAATATTCAAACATATTCAATTAATATTTTTTAAAGGCAAACAAACCTTACAAAGTAATATGACATGTTCTAGGTTATTCAAACTATCCTTGAGATCAGAACACAAGACCTACAGTTGCAACAAAACCTTTCAGGGCTATGCAGAGTTACGATGTGTATTGAAACATATTTTTTAAATATTTGAAAGAACAACAGACATTATGAAATAATCTTCGGATGTTCTAGGTTATCCAAACTATCCTGGAGCTCAAATTTTATAATCTACAACTGTAATTGAAGCTTTCTGGACCAAACAAAGCAACAATATGTATTTGACCGAAATTTAGTGAGTCTTCTGGAAGGTAAGCAAACATAATCTTGGGATATTATACATCACCCAAGCTGCAATGGAGTTCAGGAGATAGGATCTACAGTCGTCCCAGTCGCTGGCTTTGTAACCTACAAAAGGTGACGATATGCATTCAAACACATTCAGTGATTCTTCTGTAAGGTCACCAGTCATTATCAGATTAACATGGGATGTTCATGTTCATGAAAATCTGAGCCTGAGCTCAGAAATTAAGATATACAGAAGTAACCGTAGCCTCTTGGGCTACAACAAGCTACGATAAATATTCAAGCATATTCAATGAATAACGTTTGCATTAAAAAAATGTCTTTTTTCGGATGGTGATAAAAAATGCGACTTCCGCTTCCTGACATGTATGTACATGTTCTCCAGGTACTTTTTCACTGTTTGGCCGGTTGAACCGACCTCCCGGCCAAGCGCACGCAGTGATATACCCGCTTTCTCCTCGGTCTTCCTCTTCAGCATCTTTTGGAGCTTCTTGTCCCTAAGGGTCGTCGGCCGTTCGGAACCGGACTTTCTTTCCATGCTCTGATTGTTGTCTCATAGTGGGCGTATCTGGCGTCCACAAAGTTCCGCACGATGTCCGTTTTTGAAGAGGCGGAGTTGAACGGAGTTGCTTCACTGTTTTTGCCATCGCGATTTGAGTTCGACTGATAGGGCTGTCAAATTTTGGTCTGCTGACTCATGGGTTACTATGATTGATGCTGCATGGGTGGTTTTGTCAGTGCGGGTGAAGGTAAACCTATGAAAAATCGGCAATTTTTGTCATTTTTTTTAATGCAAACGTTAGTGCTCGGGAAAGGGTGTCACGTACAACAAAATTGCAAAACGGCTGAAAGTGAACCACACCAGTCTAATAAATGTAATCGAAGAGTTCGTTGAGATCTTTTCCGTGAAAGAATGCCTTGAAAGTGATTGAGTACCTAAGAAAAAACCCATCGGCGTCAAAGTGGGACTTGGCCAAATTATTCAACACCAGCATCGGGATGTTCCAACGGATCCAAGCTCGAAACTCCCTGAAAACGTACAAGAAGCAGCAAGCCCGGGCCAAAACAAGAGCACGAAAATTTTATAACCTGATCGACGATGAAACCTACGCCAAGGAAGATTCGCAAGCGCTGTCCGGAATGCAGTATTTGAAATTGGTGGACCAGGACCTGGACGACACTGACATCACGGTGGCGGTGAAAAAGTTCGAGCAGAAAGTACCCGTGGTTTGCGGACGTATAGTTTTTTCTGGGAGGATGTAATTAACGCCCGGTGTACGAGGAAGAAGAGATGGCTGCAACTGTACAGGAAGCATGTGGCTCCTTCTTTTTTACTGGCCGGATTTGGCTTCTGCCCACTACGCCAAGTCAGTTCTACTCTGGTTGGCAAACAATAATGAAAAAGGACATCAAGCCACTGAACTGTCCGGATCTTCAGCCAATTGAACGGTATTGGGTGATTGTCAAGCGGTGCTTTCGGTAGGAGGGTACAGTGCTCCAAAACCTGCAGGAGTTCCAAAAAATCTGGACAACAGCCTCCAGGAAATCTACAAAAGCAACTGTGCAGAATTTAATGAAGAATGTTCAGTCCAAAGGACGAGTGTTTTACAAAAACTAAGATTATTGTGAATATAAACAATGAGCTGCAAAAAAAAGTTATTTTTCTCAAATAAATGGAGAGTCAAATTTTTTTTTATCACTCTTTGATTCCTTACTCGGATCGTAAGCAGTGATAACTGGCAGCCATGCCATTTCTATTCGAGCTACCCTTTAAGTTTCTGGCAACATTATCGAAACTTGTTGTGATTATTTCGAGCAAGCGAATCGAGTAGCATTCAACAGTGTTGTCCGAAACAAAATCAGTAGTACGTTTGTTTCGGTGCTAGTGGCTGCAAACCGAATTATCTATACCGTATTGAAGGACTATAAAAGCAAACCGATCTCAAAAAGACTTCTCCATTTAAACCTGCTATTTCAGTATTGACGGCCAATCAGGGAACGTCCATTAATTACGTCCCGCAAAAAATGACTTTTTATAACCCCCCCTCCCCCTCTTGTCACGTTTTTTGTATGGACCTTCAATTTTTTTTGTATGGATCGTCACGTTTTCTCAAACCCCTCCTCCCCCCTTACTGCGTGACATAATTAATGGACCTTCCCTCAGATGACGGTCAAATCGCACGAAGCGCAACTTCTGACACTGTATCCGATCAAAATCAGTAAAGGTGATCGAAGTAAGCCGAGCTGAAAATCTGACGTGTTGATTTTTCAGCTGCGTTTTTATCCTAGAATTTCAAATGGATTTATATTGAATTTTAACAGTTAAAATTGTTTTGTCACCGTGATTTGTGAAGGCTGTTAATTCTTTTCAATTATTGAGATCCAGGTTTCGATAGTGAGTAAACTTTTACTGTGGAAAATAGCAGTTGCAATTGAATGAATACAACTCAACCGGATGGAAGTGTGAAAATCATAGGAATGCCGTTTCGAAGTGAAAAAGTGGATGTGTTTCCGGCCTGAGGCAGCTCATTGGAATCCGAAAGGACGAGATCATCACTCGTTGGAAACCCTCCGGTGAGAAGTACGTGCTCGGTGGATGATAGCTAGCGAGTTGCGTCTTCCTCTGCTGATACTGGCCAATTTTCTAACAGGTGGCAAAATAACGATGCTGATCGCGAGTGAAACCGTGGCCGGTGTAATAACCCAGCTCGGGTTGGTTAATACCTGTTACCCGGCAAATCTGACCCTCGCGTTGATAGAAATCGATCTTTTTTCATACACAAACGGTCGTGTACGGTAAAAAAAGAGGTAGTTTTGACGTTTATTCACGAGAAAAAAACATTGGGCTGAAGCTAGCTTTCTCTCCTTTAATGCTCTGAGAACGAACATCTATATCGGTGTTAAGAAAAAAATATGTAACAAAAAACCTATGGTTTGGTTCGTGGAGGTGTGCGAATGAACGCACATTTCTGCAATTGAATACCGGATCAAACATTATGTTTAGTGACCTTGAACGCACGCACACTACAGCGCCATTTAGATCAAAGGAGTGAAATTAGTAAGGAAAGTCCTTTGGAGGAAAACAACCCATCATTCCTTTGCATGTGCCAGAAAGGGAAAAGTGATTTAAAGTCAAAAAGCCTAATTCAGCCAAGTATTGTATTTAAATATTACTGCTCTGTCTGTTTCATTCTTCTTTGGGTATACAGATATACCTCGATAGTACGTACATCAAAATTCTCACTTCAAATCGCAAGCGCATAAAAATTATTGGTTGAATCTGCATATTAGATCATATTAGATAATATGACTAAAAGAAAGAGCAACTTTTGTTCTTTCTTTTGATTGTATTAGATCTCAGATATAATCAGTAGTTTCAATGCATTTTCGATTTGAAGTGAGAATGTTGATGTACGTACTATCGAGGTATGCTTGTACTTTGGGATTTCGACGTTTTTGCTGTTCGAGTTGTATAGCCTTGCACAGTGAGAAAATTGGATTAGTGGTAGTGCAGTGATTTGCGTCGGATGGGGAGAGAAATATGTGAAACTCCTGTCAAATTCTCAATTTACTACGCCTCCCCCTTTTAACCCTTCTTACACCAGAAGAAGCGTATTAAGATCGCTTGAAAACTCGACTTTTCATCTGAGGCCCAGAGGGCCGAGTGACATATACCATTCGACTCAGCTCGACGAACTGAGCACGCGCGTGTGTGTGTGTGTGTGTGTGTGTGTGTGTGTGCACGTCTGTGTGTGTGTGTTACAAATAATGTCACATCGGTTTTTCAGCCATTTGTGAACCGATTTCAGTTCTGTTGACGGCAAATGGAAGCTACAACATTCCCATAGAACGCTATTGATTTTTTTTCATTCGGACATTTCGTTACGAAGATATGAACGAAACAGTACTTGAAGGCCTATTATAATAGTAATCATACAGTTTAGTCTCTCATTACATACTGAGCTATTTATATACCGATTTTAGTTTTGTTAGCGCCAACTTCAAGTTACAAAATCTCCAAATAACTGGTCGAAATTTCATCATGATTGGATATGACCATGGAGATATGACCAAAACAATACCTGAGAGCACATTATTGTGAGATGAAAATATACTCGTTGCAGTTCAAAACCGAACAAGACCAATCACACCAATCGAAGCCGCTTGCATTCTATTGTTTCGCATCTGGTGCGTTGATAACCACATACCGCGGACTAGCCACACTATGCGACGCTATAAAAATAGAGCAGGATCGATTGGTTCGAGTGGTCCGGTTTTGAACTGCAACGAGTTGGTTCGAATATTACACATTTACTATAACCACTCAATTTTCAATGAACATGTACTTATCAAGCATCTTGAACCCATATCGATAATCAAAATTGACGTTAAGGATTGTCTAGTAATTTATTATATGGACTGAATATATCAAATTTCGAATATTTATGTAATTTATTCTTTTATATTACTAACTTAAATATTTCGTTAAGCACTATTAACGACAATATTTTAATCACATCGATGAACAATACGTACAGGATTGTCAGAAAATTCATTTTCTAAACTGATAATATGACATTTTGAATATTCCTGGAACATCCTGAAATTTTTGATGAATATATGTATCCAGTACCATGTTGGCCACATTTGAGTTCGTAATTCTCGTGAAGTGTAAGAAGGGTTCAGTCTCACCATCGGTGGATTAATTCGGATTTTCTTTTTTGTTATTTTAGCGTGTTCTCTACTAAGCATTTTAAGGTTTAGTCCACGCACACTGGTGCACCTCTCGATGTCTTTTCTTTTAATATTTTGGGTTCAGCTGTGTCAAAATGATAAATGTGTTGGTTCTGCATTTCCTCGGCTTGATGGTGTTTTGCATTTTAGCTTTGCATTTGCGCGTCTTTTTTTTGAGTTTATGCTTTTAGTACCTTGCTGGAAGTGACTGGGTTAGATTCCCGGTCTGGTCTAGGTGTTTTTCGTTGAAGAGGGTGTCTCGACTCCCTGGGCATGGGGTGTGATTGTGCTTCCTTGTGCTTCCCACACGGTCATGCTTATGCATGGATGGTACCTGGAATCGGTGGCTCCCGATTGGTAGATGTGGTGCATTTGGAATGCTTAGTTGAGAGCGGGCAGTGGGCGAGTTGTGGAGGCGGCCTTGTAGAGTAGGATGTTGAGTCACCAGAACAATCAAATATTGAGGTTTGGATTGAAAATTGGAATGATATTCAGCTTTTCCTAAAAAATCCATTAAAATCCATTAAAATACATTAAAAAAAACCACCCACACTTGCAAGCGACCCCAATAGTATCCTTACTAATGGTTTAAATCGGTCCTCAAACTCGATGTTTTAATGTATTCTGTTATTCCAATGTAATAAACCCCCCCACACTTGTGAGTGGCCCCAACAGCTTCCTTACTTTACCTTACCAATCAGACCAAGGCCGGCGTGGCCTCTGCTGTACACAGAAGTTGTCTCCATTCTATTCGGTCCATGGCTGTCACTCGCCAGCCTCGCTGTCTGCGGAGGGTCCGCAGGTCGCCTTCTACTTGATCGATGCACCTTGCTCATTGCGCGGCTCTTCTTCTTGTACCCGTTGGTTCGTCTTCGAGAACCATTTTCACAGGGCTGTCGTCCGACATTCTTACGACATGCCCAGCCCATCGTAGTCGCCCGATTTTTGCGATGTGTACGATGGGAGGTTCTCCCAGCAACTGGTGCAATTCGTGGTTCATTCGCCTCCTCCACGTTCCGTCTTCCATCTGCACTCCACCGTAGATGGTACGCAGCACCTTCCGTTCAAAGACTCCAAGGGCGCGTTGGTCGTCCACTAGCAATGTCCATGTTTCGTGGCCGTAGAGAACTACCGGTCTAATTAATGTCTTGTAGATGGTCAACTTTGTGGTTCGACGAACTTTGTTCGATCTTAGCGTCCTTCGGAGTCCAAAGTAGGCACGATTGCCAGCCATAATGCGCCTTTTTATTTCTCTGCTGGTGTCGTTATCGGCGGTCACCAATGAGCCCAGATACACGAATTCGTCTACTACCTCGATTTCATCACGGTCGATCTGAACTCGTGCTAGGAGGCTAACATTGTCTTCTCGTGAGCCTCTTCCCTTCATGTATTTTGTTTTCGACGCATTAACCACAAGCCCAATCCTAACAGCTTCAGCCTTACGTCTGATGTACGTTTCCACCATCGTACCAACAGCTTCCTTACTGTTGGTATAGAGTGGTTTTCAAACTCGTTTCAATGAATTCTTGTATTCCATTGAAATAAACCACCAACACTTGTGAGTGGCCCCAAGAGCATCCATACTGTTGGTTTAATTCGGTGTCAATATTTGAATAACTTTAATGTGTATCTCTGTTCTGAGAATAAACCGGTAAGCAACTTTGCATGCTTTGTTTTTTTTCAAAATTAATGTAGACTAACGTTTGAAAAGGGCTTAAGTTTTTTGGTTGATTTTTTTTAAATCCGTATAACTCAAAAAGGAAAAGACTCACAATAAAGTGATGTATGGGTGACTTTTAGCAAATTGTCTTAGCTTTAATGAAAAAAATTGTAAATATTTCAAATAGATTTTTACAAAGAAGGGCTATCTTAGAATTTGACGAAATTTTTTTGAATAAAAACAATATAATTGCCTAAGAGTTCATCATGTATTGCAAGATGGGCACTTTTAAGGAAAACAAGTTTTACTCACAGCAACTATTTCATGTCCTATTTTTACCGGGTATCACGCAAACTCGCTTAGTTATGGTCTTCAACGCCCATATAGAATAAATAAAATTTAGCAGTCATAATAACTTGAATGTATTGAACATTTGGAAAAAACAATAATCATCAAGACTAACATTTTAAAAGGGTCAAAACATTAAGTTTCCCTTTACATCAGTAAAACAGAACCAAAAATTCTAATTTGATAAGACTTGATGCATATCCTGAATTAGACGATTCAAATATGATGTTATATGAATTTTTGACACAATGTTTATGTCAATTAAAACTAAAAGGTTTTAGCTCGGTGAGGGTTTAATTTTATTTATTTTTTATATGTACATCTTCACATATTAGTAATTAACATAGCTTCACATACAAAGTAAATTTCTTTGGATTATCCTTTATATCAGAAAACCTTTTAGCTGAAATTTGATTTTCTGAAATAGGTACAAAGTAATGAACCCGTGTCACAGGTATTACGTTTAAGTGGTTATAGAACTCTTCAAGTTCTTCTGGCATATTTGCATACTGTTTCAGTTTTGTAATACTTATATTTGACTATTCAACTGCCCAGGCATATAGTTCTCGAGGAGTTTTGATTGTGTTTCCATAATCTTGGGCAAGGCTCGCTCGCTTTGCCATTCGCTTGAGATTATCACATGGACCGTTCCCATGAGACGTTTCAATCCATGTATGGACTTGAAATTGCACACGCTGGCAAAGTTATAATGGGCCGCTGCGCTATCTGGTATGATAATAATTTTTGAGCGACATATTGAATTTTGTTTAATTAAATCTAGCAATTTTGATATAAACAACTGAACTGCTATTGGTTTCTATACTTCAGATTTTATGATCATGCTTTTGTTATCTTATCTATCGCCTTTCTTGTAATATACATCGAAATTTTGGTAATAATTCAATTGTATTACCACAAAAGCTTAAAAAAAATAATTAAAAATAAGCCCTTTCCAAATAGTAGTTTTGATTTTTCAAACATTCAAAGACCCTTAGAAAATCCAAATTTCCATTATAATTAAATTTCATTGGCTTTTGTGAGATTTTAGGACCAAATTATATGACGAGTTGGCGCGATACACGGTAAAAGTTGGACATGAAAAATTTTTTGTTAGAAAAACTTTTTTTTACTTAAAATGCCCATCTTGCAATGTATGGCAAATTTTAAGACAATTATGTTTTTTTTTATTTATTAATGACACTTAACACCAAAAGGGTGCATTCGTGTCTAACATAATTCTTTTTTTTTTCTTTATTAGAGAGACTTTTAGCCTCCTGGGCTAGTTCGTCTCTTAAACAACAAAATTCTGATATTCAAAAATTATATCAATCCAACAATTTGTTTCCCATTTGACTTCATTCCGCCCTTCTCAAGCCTTATTCACCTAATTTTCTACTTATCCTTCTGTTTATTCGCTGGTTTATTCCAAATTTTTCCTGCTTCTTGCGATTGTTTTGCTTTTTCTCCTTCCACTTTTCTCCTTCTTCTTCAGTTGTGTTACGTTTCTCTCATTCATGTTGTCTTCTTCTATTTCACTTTTTAATTTGTGTTCTTTCCAGTACATTTCTTCTTCCGTTGTGTCTCCTTCAATTTCATCTGTTTTTCATATTTTCCTCTATCCGCTTCGTTTTTTTTCTTCCGTTGATTCCGTTACGCTTCCTTTTCTGCTTCCATTTTTCTTCTTCTGCTTATCTTCATCCATTTTTTTACTTCTGTTTCTCTATGTCTACAACTTCTTGTGCTGCTGCTCTTCCGTTTCTCTGCTTCGACTTCTATTCGTTTACTTTGTCCGCTTCGCTTTTCTACTCCTTCAGTTGTGTACCTTTTCTCTCATTCGTGTTGTCTTCTTCTGTTTCACTTTTTTATTTCGCTTCTTTCCACTGCTTTGCTTCTTTTGTTGTGGCTCTTTCAGTTTTCTCTGTTTTTCTTTCTTTCCTCCTTCCACTGCGGGTTTCTTCTTCCACTGCTTTTCTTCTTCTGCTTGCCTTCTTCCATTTTTTCCAATCTGTTTTTCTACGTCCTCAACTATCTGTGCTTCCGCTCTTTCGTCTCTCTTCTTCGACTTCTATTCGTTTACTTTGTCCGTCTCGCTTTTCTTCTTCTTTAGTTGTGTAACTTTTCTCTCATTCACGTTGTCTTCTTCTATTTCACATTTCAATTTCGCTTCTTCCGTTGCACCTCCTTCAATTTCCTCCATCCGGTTCGGTTTTCTTCTTCCACTGACTCCGTTTTGCTTCTTTTTCTCCTTCCACTTTTATTCTTCTGCTTATCTTCTTCCATTTATTTTTCATCTGTTTCTCTACGTCTTCAACTACCTGTGCTTCTGCTCTTCTGTTTCTCTTCTTCGACTTTTTTTCGTTCACTTTGTCCGCTTGGCCTTACTTCTTCTTCGATTGTGTTACATTTCTCTCATTCACGTTGACTTCTTCTATTTCAATTTTTCATTTTGCTTCTTTCCACTGCATTACTTCTTCCGTTGTGCCTTCTTCATTTTCCTACTGCTACGGCTGCGGCTGCTATTTCCTATCTGTTCTTCTTCAGTTTTCATTCTTCCGTACTTCAATCGCTATTTTTATCCAGTGATACTTCATCGACTTCTGTTTGTCCTTCCGGCTTGGCATCTTCCACTTTTTTCTTGTTTTCTTCTTCGGCTTCTTCCGTTTTCTGGTTTCGCTACAGTTTGGAGAACAGTCTTGTTTCTTTTAGAAAATTCAGCATTTGTGTTATTTGCTCATCTGTATTTCCCAGGGCGTCTCGTAGGCTGGTCCCGATGTTGTTTTGCTGCCTTTCGGTTTCAAATTTCCGGCATTCAAGAATTAAATGCCGGACATCCATCACCGTGCCACAACGTGCACAATTGGGTGGCGGCTCCTTCTTTAACAGAAATGTGTGTGTTAGGCTGCCAGTAGGCAGCTAGCAGAATCCGAAGATCGTCCGATTCTAAGATAGCCATTCTTTGCAAATTGACTTTAAATTTTAAAATATTTTTTTTAGCGTGTAAGAATCGATTTTACAATTTTTACAATATTTTTCATAAAAGCTAAGACAATTTTCTGTAAGTCACTCAAACATTTCTTTTAGTTATACTTTGAGTTATGTTGATTTAAAAAAAATTGGGTAAAAAAACTTAAGCCCTTATTAAAAGGTAGTCTAGGTAAATTTAAAAAAAAAACAAGGTATGCAAAGTTGCTTTAAAATACATAGTCTACCCACCAACAAAGTTTCATTGGATTTTGAGAGAGTACTGCCAATCACGAAGACGAGTTGGCGTGAAATTCGTCTATCAAAAGCTTAGCATTTTCTTTTTCATCGCATAAGTTGCTAACACAATCAGTTTAGATTTAATTTGATTGGAAAGCAATTCGTATGCTTTTAATTTGTACCGGCTACGGGGAATTCTATACCTTGCTTATGAAAACTTCTGAAGCTAATGCTGATTTTTGAAAGTCGGTTCCAATAGATAGGAAATGTGCAGATGGATCATAGTTTGAATGTTTTCAGATCTAATTAAAACTCACACACACAAATTTATCAAATATTCCAACTGGAGAACCTCCATTCCGTGTTCTACTTAAATATGCAGTAATTGACATTCATTATCCACTAACCGAGGAAGTTCCTCGATGTACCCTAATTGGGTTCAAATATCATCGTTTATTAGACGCACTCAACAGGGACTCACTAACAATTCCAAGCACATGAAAGCTTTCCAGATCACACCGCGTTATTCACGTTATTGCACGTGATTCTGAAAAACCGCAAGAAACTCCTCGTTAAACATTCGGATGGATTTCCGCTCGGGAATTTTAATAGGTAGGCATCATCACACCTTCCGAGCGAACGGTGCGCTGTTTTGTGTTCGTAAAACCTTACTTAGGGAAACTAATTCCACTAATTAATGTAAATTTTCCGGCTCAATTTGTCAGTAATGAGCTTCCTTCTGCCTTCCCCGTGGCGAGAAAGATGAGGCAAAGCATGACAACAGGATCGCTGTCGGAAGTCAGAGGCCTGCACCGCCCCTGTGATCCGCTGGGAAATTTCTGTTCTGTTCGAGTTCATGGCTGAAAACAGGTCAGTTGAGAACAGTGCAAGCTAATGTTTACGGTGTGCTGAATTGCCTGATTTTGAAACGGTTACATTATGAAGAAGATTTACTAACAGTTGAAATCACCGTTCGACCACTTATCCCATTAGTATTACCAAGCAAAGCCGCTGCGTTCATAAATGGTTGATACATAATCACATTACAAATGCAAATTTCCCAACCCTCGAACAATGGCCTTCTTAGGAATACATACAAAAATATAGCCATTATTCGCGGCTTATGATTTATGTATCCTCATGTACAACAGTTTTACCACGGCAGGCTTCACATTGGCAGTTTCCGCTTCCCGCCGTCTTCGTTGTCGTTAGTTTCCTTTCCGTTACTTCTTCTCTACCCCCACCCCCTCACAATCTGTCTACGGACCTCAATTTCCCTTTCATTTGCATTTTGATTCATCCGACGACTAGTGAAAGCGCCAACAATTCCCTCTGGCGCAGAAATAGATCCCCGAATCCGAGCATCAGTGTGACGTCATTCAACATACCATCATCAACATGTTTTCGTACGGAATCATAGCAAGCATTGCTCAACCAGTCCCACCCGCCGCCTTCTGTCGCAGTGCCAGCTTCGTCTCGCCTGCTGCGTTCATGACATGACCTACAACTTCCTTTGCGTTTTATGCATTTTCACAGCACCCCGCTGCGGGTAATGCGAAAGTAAACTCTGCAGCTATTAATAACCTCAAAACGGTTGGTATTAATAGCGAGCGTTATTTATAAAACGGCATGTTTATTTTGATACATGTGATTGCACGAGAATGCGAGTATTATTTTATGTTGATTTACCTGGTAGTTTATGAACAGCGGTGTGTCTGGTCCGTTGATAACAGTGATGTTTTCGTCATCGCCATCTTCGAAGCTCTGGTTCATCACAATGCTGGAGCTCTCGTCGTCCAACGAGCTGAGTAGTGGATCACTTTGGCCTGAAGTATCACCTACAGAGAGGGATGGGGAGGCAAGCAGAACTAGAAATTCGTATTCACCGACAGTACCCAAGTCCCTCCGAGCACTTACCCATGTCAATCGAGTCGTTTGTCTCGGTGTCGGTCGTCGTGGTAACGTTGGTTACGTGCGTCGAAGCCGAATCGGTGGACGTGTTGATCGTTGCTTCGGATGTCGTGGACGAACCCATGACCACCACTTTCGGGACGGCTGCCGAGGAGGATGGAACTGCCGATGCCACAGTCACACCAGAATGAGCAGCACCGCTGGCTGACGGAGCATTGCCGGCAATTGAAGCCGATTTTGGTGATTTGCTGATGCGAGCTTTTTGGAAGTAGAACCTCCGCAGGGCCGTACTTGGGTTCGTGTGCGACGAGGAGGATGACGAGGGAGGCGTGCTAACGACACCGTCCGCCTCGGAGGAACCACTCGAGTTGGCCGACGGGCTGGACGGGCAGGTGCTCGGTGCCGCAGCATTATGCACCGTGACACTGGTGGTGAAAGTGCTGCCGGCCATTGAGGACCCAACCACCGCCGTCGCCGCCGTTGCTACCGTGGCCTTGGGAGGAATCTTTCCGACTGTGCTTGGACTGCTGCAGGACGACACGATATCCATCGGTTGCTGAGGCTGCGTGACCGACACTGTCATTGCACTGTGATGTGGCACTGGAACGAGAGGAATGGGAAAAGATTGATTTGGGTGTTCGTTGAGTGTCAAATTTGAATATAATCGAAAGGGGTTTGTGACGTTGTGCCATTCATTTTAGACATGCTCAATTTACAAGACCTTCATAGAACCTTAGTTTCTGCCATTGACTGTTTCATGACTACTCCCAGTGTCAATCATATCATATCAATCATAGAATTCATCGACCCAGGTCGGAGATATTATTACTGGACTACATTGAAACTACCGGAGTCTGGTACCTAAATTAGAATGGTTTAAATGTTTAATTCCCAGTTCCGAATGTGAATCATTTGCTCTTTGTAGAAAGCTTTCTTCAGAAAATACTGTTTTGGAGACTGCTTGTACCAACGATAAACGATTACATACTCGTGTGCTTTTCAGAAATCGCAAACGTAATTTGTGATCAACCCTCGGTCCCTTTCATTTCATGTATCGTAATTTTTGAACAGATTTGAACTGTCAAGATTGACAAAGAGAAACGTCAGTGTGATGTCTGTTTCCAACGTATATTAAGTACAAGGTATTATTCTCGCTGCAATGTTTATGTAGTGGTACGTAAGAGCAAATGCAAAAAATAATTATGAAATGTCGTCAGAAATGCAAGAAAGCTAAGCAGTTTTGATTCAAGTCAGCCAAACGCAAGTTTTTTGCTTGATTTTTTATATGTAGGTATTAACTAACTCTTGTACGTTACATAAGTATACAAATTGATTGGAGGAATATGTTATTACTGAATACTTTTGATTTCTTGAATTCTTCAAGAAATAAGTTTTTAATAAAGAATTTAATTTTTTGATTATGATTATCGTTAGAACATATTTTCCGATTTTACTTTAAGCCTTAAAAATTAGAAAAAAAAATATACAACTAGAAAGAACTTTGCGATTTCTCATAATAAACATGGATGCTACAAAAATCATTGAAGGCTTTTTGAAAACAACACCGTAAAGAATTTGTGGCTCGATTATTACATTTGTAAAATCACGTGACCACCCAAGTAACCACGAGGCTGTAATAGCATGCATAAGGGCATATGCATTACATCTAGTGAATCATTGTTAGGCATTTTGCCAATAAACCCTTTATAGTCTGGTCTTGATTCATACACCAGAAAGAGTTTTGAAAATTTTTGGTTTATCTGTAATGTAATATACTATTGAAAATCAACAAATCCCTGTCAAGATAAAACAACTTAGTTTGTTATTACGTTCTCGCATCTACAGTGGCTGCTATCTGCTCCATGTCGCCTCTAGTTATTAATTTTAGAATACGATTTAGATTTTAAATTACCTTCCAAAGCGCAAATTGAGAACGGCGTTATCCGACCCATTTTAAATTATTGAAAAAAATAATTTTTGAAAAACAATAAATCAAATTCATAAAATCCGATTACTCAGCATTTGACGTTTTAGATATATTTATAAAATTGAGTAAAATTTACTTAACATTGAGTATGCTCGAATGAGCGTGTATGTGAGAATATTATGACATCTGGCAATATACTTTACCTTGTTTTCAAGGTACTTTGGTCTTTGTTTGCACAACGAGGGAACAGCATGACGATAACAAGATCTGTCAGCCCGTTTACTGGGGAGTGCTCAGTCGAAAGCGACCGTTTTTAATTTTTAAAAAGGACACAGAAATGAAAAAATATTTGTACCAACTGTTCCATCTTAGCATTCTTCTTTGCTTTTACTTTCAATCAAATTTCTCTTGTAGTGTGTGTTTGTGTGTATACATCTGAATCTTCCGCTGAAAGTGCATTCGATGTTTACTGAATGGGAATAGAATCGAGAATGAGACAAAAACCCGCGGCGCTAATTTTACCAAACCCTTTAATTGCAATTCTAGGTATAGAGGGACGTTCAATTTGATTGTTGTAGAATGTAGTTGAACAAACTGAAAGTTTTCGAAAAACAAAGCGTTTGCGTCGAGCATCGGTTGTGAATGGTTGTATAGACGCTTTGTTGCGCAATGTTTTGTTATACGGAAAATCGCGTTTTGAATTTGTTTGGATATCCATTGTTTGGTAGCGCGAGCAAACAATGTGTTTTCATAAATCAATTAAAATATTATTGAATAATTATTCAAAAAAAAAAAATATAAGAAGTGGGTTATATCAGGGATATAACCGCGAGATTCTCGTATGACCGCGTTGATGTATAGTGAAATGGTATTATTTAAGCAATAAATTCATCCCATAACACATATGGTTGATAATTATTGAACAAGATAATTTGAGTATTTGGGTACGTATGAAGTTGTATAATCTCACAACTCTTAAAATCCAACTCTTTGCAATTATTATGTTTTTTTTTTGTTATTTCACAACAGCCTCGCCCTTCCGCTTGCAAGACTCCGCAACGTACATCGATTGCCTTTCCTGAGACATTTTATTTGAGAGCGTAGTTGTCAAACTGAACAATGAAACTTATCACTCTCTTATTTTATGCCCACAAAAAATCAATGCATTAGAAAAGTAAGAAGATCCAATAAAACAATTCAGCGCCAACATTTGATAAGGGCTTATTTAGTTTTGTAAGCAAACACTTCGTTTGCTAATTTATCGGAAGTAGAATACAATTCCTTCAAATTGAATAAATCAGCGGATAGAGATAAAGCTCCTCTTCTTTATAGAGTGCTTAATTTGTATTTGTGACCTTTATTCAAGAGAAAAGAGCTACGAAAGTCATTGTTTACAAAAGTAGATTTGCCTAGTCTAATGTTGGCTCTGAATTATAAGTTAACTTTAATCTGTCCCCTCGTATACATTTTGCTTCATATTTTACTTTCTTAACGCCTTTCTGTCTGGGTTATGCTATTCAATGGTGGCATAATAAATTTGAAGAGATGAGCTGTGAAGATTGGGAAAGGTTTGCAATAGTTAGGGAAAAAGTCAAATTAAATTTAGAAGAAATCTACTAAGTAGAAGAATCTATCGATTCAGATAGCGAAAACTAAAAATAAGTAATCAAAAGTAAACCTGTATATTAAAAGAATGCAATGTTGTTGCTGTAACCCAAGAAAAATTATACGTTGTCTCTCACAAACCCGTTCCTATATTTCCAGGCATTCTTCTCTTTCCAGGCATTATTTTCTTTTCAGAGAGCGAGTAATGGCGCTATAACCATAAGACACATTGGACTAGTACTTAATAGAAAAGTTCCAACCATCTGAAGAAAAATGGAGCATCACTCAACCCTTTTAAACAAGATGCTCCCAGGTCGTTGGCAATTAAAAAAAAAAAAAAAAAATGTTCTGTACACCAAATAGGGCAGTCTGTTAAACTGGTGACATAGGTTGAATTAAGGAAATTTTACTCAAACAAATATTCTTGTACTGTTAAAGTCAATTGATCGTCCTGAGAAGGACGGTGATAATATAACGCGTTGGATTATAATTCTAGGGTTTTTTTTTTCAATTAGGGCAATTCTAACATTGAGAGACTCTCTTTGATTACTTTCTCTTTCCAATCACCTTTGCGTTTTCCATTCTACTATTTGTAGTGTATGCAGCCCTGTTGTGTTTCAATCTGTACTAAAGAATGCCTCGAAAGTAATAAATGTAATAAATGAAAGAGAGCGAGACCGGAGAGAATCTCCCAATGTTAGATTCACCCCAATGGAAAAAAAACCCCGAGAATTCATCCGTTAAATATTCGGCATTGCTTTGACTCCCACACCACAACCAGATGGACTATGGCGGGAGATTAAAGCCTTGTTCGAACCGGCAGCATGAAGCTGCTTGCAAACACTGAACCAATTTCGTTCGCCCGCGGCTATATACTAGCGTTGATAGCATAGCCAAAAAAGAAGGGAGTCACGAAAATGCAGAACGAAGCAAATTTAATAATAGGCAACGGGCCACAATAGAAAAATCAGACACCGGCAACAAAGCAAAGTTATTTTAAAGAAGAAGACATTTTCTACCTGTTTCGTACGACCGTGTTAGGGAAAACACATGTTTCAACCTGTTGATATGCAAACTTGTATGGCAGCAAAAGAAGGTCATTTTGAATTGAAAAATTGAAACTACTTATACTTTTCCAAATTTTAAATGCGAAAAATTGGTGAGTGTTTCTGATCAAATGGCGTATGAATAAAGTCATTCTGTTTAGTCGAACGAGATATATAAGCGTTCAAAAATCTTTCACTTTTGCGTAACGTTCTCATTTTTAACATGTGGGAATGCAACCTGGTATAGACAAGAGCTACGTAGTCCGACGTTAAAAGAGCTTATTCCTGTTGTCAAACACTTGATTTTTTTCCTAATAAAAGCTAACAAAAAATATGAGAATGTATTAATGAAACACGAACATAACGGTAGGTTACTAAAGCAAGTTTATGGATACAGATGAGCAACACTGAAATTATATGATCCTCTATGTTATTAATAAAAGTGTTCCATATGCTTAGTAACAATTTAATTAATTTACTTATCTCTAGCTTCAAGGTAAGATGATTTCAACGTCAAAGTAAGAAAATCATATATATTGCTCAGAATTTTTCACATACCACACGTTGGGATGAAAGGAGGGACCATCAGGGCACCTGATTTAAGTGATTTGGATAGGAAGAGTGTGACTGTCAATTTCCTGGTGCTAACATTTCGTGAACAGAGGGCGGGCTCTTCTCCCAATGTAATGGGGCTTTTAACTAGGCGAGGGCTTGGATTTGGTGTGGCTGCTTACGGGCCTACAATAAGTTTTTGGCCCTACATACAGGAAAATTGTTCGCTACCGACACGTTAGCTCCGGCAGATGAACACGCGGCGCAATGCGCGCAAGACACAACACACCACGTGAACAATCTCTCAGCAGTTACGCTGTCATCATCCAATAACGTCTATACAAGGTCTGGGGCAACGCACTGCTTGCTTGTATTGCAAGCAAAAATAACGTAAACATTGCTTTGCCGACCAGTGATGACGTAACATTATTGAACTTTCTATTGACGGGCATAGGTTCAGATAAAAAAAAATCCGCTCATAGTTGCATCCTTCCTGATTTGAGTAGACGTAGGAAATGAGATACGCCAAGCAGCATGTCGATTTGACCAGGTATGTGGAACTCGGGGTCGGCTAGGAATATGCCGATTGCAAGTGGCCATTTCGACACGTCCAGCTGGGTCGTTGGTATGACTCCTGCCACCTCAGGAATCACCAAGCACTCGACGATCGTTGAGAAGTCAGAACATATGGATTCAACTGCAATAACGATCTTTTCACGGGCACAAACATGATGAACCATTTACCCTGATATAACCTTGATTAAATCGTTTAATAAACACAGTCCAGTGCTATACACAGTTACCTCGCTACATTATATGGTAGTACACAACGTTAGCTTGACCGATTCCATAACGGTACTTTGTAAAACAGTATTCGGGGATACAGCAGTCCGTCTTTGCAAACCAAGCCCCATCCTTCCCAGAATTAAAGCCTCCTAGTTCACAAACCCGGAAACGAAATCAGGGAGATTGTTCCGTCTGTAAGATCTCCAGCCCATAAGCTAGCAAATTGGCTAGCAAATGAATTTCAAGGTATCTCCGAGCAATTCCCAATAAGCTCAGTTCGTAACTCTCAGGAATTTGTACAACAGCTACAGTCATCAGGTCATATAAATGACAATGAAGTAATGGTATCTTTCGACGTCATGGCCCTTTTCCCTAGCGTACCGATCAAGGACGCAATTAACCTTCTAGAAAATTGGCTTTTGAAACAAAGGGATGGAAGAGAACTACTTCACTTTCAGAGGTTTATTCTATAAACAATTAAAAGGAGCCTCTCAATTTGATTTACCCAGAAGAGTCACGTCACCGCAGGTGACTTTTCTCACTTCAACAAGTGACAAACGTCACTTCGACTCTCGGAATAACCCTCATATGTAGTTGAGCAGATTGAAAGTTTTCGAAAAACAAAGATTCTGCGTCGAGCATTGGCTGTGAACGGTTGTGTCGACGCAAAGCTCAAGCTGCGCAATATTTTGTTATAGGACATATCGCGTTTTTGATTTTTTTTTTGTTTGTTATCTATTCTTCAGTGGCGTGAACAAATATAGTTGCAAAACGCTTGGTGTTCAGAAATCATTAAAAACATTATTGAATAATTAATGAAATAAATAGCTTTTTCCTGTTGACAAACACAAAAAAATTATTGGAATAAACAAAACAACATTTGAGAATGGATTAATGAAGCACGAGCATTATGGTAGGTTATTAAAGCAAGTTTATCGAAACAGTTTAGCAGCACTGAAATTGTATAATCCTCTTATGACACTGTCGATGGTGATAGTTTGGTATTATCAAAGTATTCCAAGGTAATTAATATTCAAATCTTTAGCTTCTCGATAAGATGATTTCAAAATCATAGTAAGAAATCCATATATATTTCTATGAATTTTTCATATATTTCTATAGGAAGCAGTGGGACTGCCAACTTCCTGTTGTTAACATATCGTGAATGACGGGCGGGTTCTTCTCCAGATCTGGTTGTACTTTTTACTAAAACCTGTCCACGTTTAATTTCGGACGCTTTTCTTTCACTGTGGATTTTGAATTATTTCACGCATCGTTGGAACGCTTCGCTTATATGACAGTAGAAACTTTTCACTTTATTTCCTTGTAAAACTCCAGTTGCATTCAGTAAAATGGCAGTGCGCGAACGCATTTTATTCGAATGGAAGCAAAATTCGAATTTATCGGTACGCGATCTTGCCAAGAAACTAAAACTATCGAAAAGTACCGTGTTTTGTGTTTGCAAATCATTCGACCAGCGCTTGACTGTAGATCGGAAAGTTGAAAGTGGAGCAAACCGAAAAGTATGCTGCCGACAAATGGACAAGAAGGTGGTAACCATTACTGAGAAAAATCTCAATATTTCTGTGCGAAATGTGGCTCGCAAAGTTGGGAGGTCAAAATCATCTGTACAAAAAGTGAATCTGAGGCAAGGACTGAAGGCGTACATAGTGAAAAAGGTGCCCTGCCATGATGACCAGTGAAATTTCACTGCAAAAGGTCGTGCTAAGAAACTTTACACCAATTTTTGTAAACAATTTATCATAATGGACGATGGATCATCCGTACTGGAAGACTTTAAATAGCTTTCGAGTTTGGTTTTTTAGACCGAAATGCAAAGGAACGCTTTTGCCGAGTATTTCCGGACAAAAAATTGTCCAAATACCCGATGAAGGATTTGATTTGGCAGGCCATATGTAGTTGTGGTCGAAAAACTATGAATAAGGATGTGGACGAGAAAGAATGTTTGCAAAAGCGGTTGCAATCGTTTATCAGAAGCCACGACTTTGCAGCTCTCTCTCGGCCTGATTTGGCCTCTTGTCACTATGTGAAATCCGTTCTAGAATGGGATAAGGTACACGAGATCAAATACGTGCCAAAAAACTGCCCAGATCTTCACCCAATAGAGAAGTATTGGGCTGCGATTAAGCGGAAACTCTTCGAAATTAAGAAGAAAGTAAATGGTACCAATGATTTTAAGAGGAGATGGAGTATCATCACGGCGGGCGTATCGGAACCTAATGGCGGAGGTACCACAGAAAGTTCGAGAATTTTACAGAAAGAAGGATTAATATCTTTATCAACGGTTTTTCACGCAGACATAACTCTATTATTGTGAAATAAACAATCGGCTTTGTCTTGTCAAGCGGATCATCGACTACATTATATTCTTTCGACACCATCTTTATGCGACCCCGTCAATGTATATAAATTGACCACGATCATCTATGGAACCAGTTCGGCGCCATATCTTAAACAAAGTGCCTTCAACCGCTGCGAAAATAGTCGGACAGGATTTCTACGTAGATGATTTGTTAAGTGGGACTACAACCGACGGAACACAAAGAAGGAATCCTGACCATATCGCACAATTATTTAGTGCTAGAGATAACTCTCTCTGATTTCCATGTTTTCCATGTTCCTTTGTTCAAAACTTCGGGTAAACCGCGAGTGAAGTCATATTATCAAAAAAAAAAAAAAAAACAATGAATTATCGGCTACGTTAAACTATAGCAATTGACAACTCAAATAAACAAACTAGATGGTATAAATCAAATATATCATTTATCTGGTTTGGGATTTATAATATTCTGGGCCAGTCTAATATGCATAGTAACGTGTCTTTAGCAAGAAACAACATCGAATACATCAAGTCAAACATTGCATTAGGTCCTATAAGGTCCCATAGGTAACAATATAAACAAAATAAAGTTGAAAATCGATTTTTATAGAAACCCGAGCATGGAATACATACAAACATTTATTCAGCATCACATTTAGGATAAGACATAATCAACAATAGTACGCCACAATACTCGGTTTGCGGCTGCCGCTTTCCAACCTCGGTCACGCCCATCGTTCTTTCTACGCCTTCTTGTGCCCACCGGATCAGTAGCGGACACCAATTTTGCAGAGCTGTTGTCCGACATTCTTGCAACATGCCCTGACCACCGTATCCTTCCGGCTTTGGCCACCTTCTGGATGCTGGGTTCGCCGTAGAGTGCAGCGAGCTCGTGGTTCATGCTTCGCCGCCACACACCGTTCTTCTGCACACCGCCAAAGATCTTCCTTAGCACGCGTCGCTCGAAAACTCCGAGTGCTTGCAGGTCCTTCTCGAGCATGGTCAATGTCTCGTGTCCGAAAAGTACCACCGGTCCATTTGGTGCGGGGGTGAATTTTTTTAGACTGCAGTTTCTTCTCCATTTCCTCGCACTCTGCTTCTTCCAGGCGGCGTTTTTTTCTCCCAAACGACGCGGGTCTGCTGTTTCCACTTCTGCTTATAACGTTCCACGTTCTGCCGGGTTCCTTGCTGTAGCATTACCGCCCACGCTGCATTCTTCTCCTCCAGAATCGCTCTGCACTCCTCGTCGAACCATTCGTTCCGTCGACTCCGTTCCACGTGCCCGATGGTACTCTCGGCTGCGTTGTTGATGGCTGCTTTTACTGTACACCAGCAGTCCTCTAGTGGGCCACATCGAGCTCGCCCACGTCTGGCAACGCTGCCTCGAGATCCTCCGCGTATGCTGAGGCGACTTCCGGTTGCTTCAGTCGCTCTAGGTTGTACCGTGGCGGTCGCCGGTTCCGCACATTGTTGATGACGGAAAGTTTTGGGCGCAGTTTTACCATCACAAGGTAGTGGTCGGAGTCGATAGGTCCTGTCGTCGATAATGTCGGAGAAGTGCCATCCGTCAATCAGAACGTGGTCGAATTGCGATTCCGTCTGCTGTGGTAATCTTCAGCTGTACCGATAAGGGAGGCTGTGTTGGAACAAGGTGCTACAAATGGCCATGTTCTTGGAGGTGGCAAAATCAATGAGTCGTAGGCCGTTTTCGTTCGTCCTTCTCCTGGCCAACCTGAGCGTTAAGGTCTCCTATGATGATCTTGACGTCATGGCATGGGCAGTGATCGTTCTCACGTTCGAGCTGCGCGTAGAATGCGTCCTTGTCGTCATCAGTGCTTCCGGAGTGAGGGTTGTGCACGTTGATTATGCTGAAGTTGAAGAATCGGCCCTTGATCCTCAACCTGCACATTATTTCGTCGATCGGCAACCAACGGATCACGCACCTCTGCGTATCGCCCATCACGATAAAAGCTGTTCCCAGCTCGCGTGTCTTGCCGCAGCTCTGGTAGATAGTATGATTACCTCTAAACGTTTGCACCATGGATCCTGTTCAACACACCTCCTGCAGCGCTACGATGCCGAACCCGCGATCCTTCAGTAGGTCGACGAGTATGCGGGGGCTCCCAATAAAGTTGAGAGATCGGTAGTTCCACCTACCGAGTTTCCAATCGTAATTTCTTTTTGTTCGCTGGGGTCGTTGCCGTTGGTTTCGTTAGTGCGCAGTTGAGCTTAGAGTCCTTTCCTGGTACTCGGACGTCGATCAGCCGCCCCTAACATGGGGAACAGACGCTGTTGTGAGACGCTTCTCCTGGAGAACAGACGCTCAGGTTTTCAGAAGAATAACCTCCATTCCTTGTCAGCCTACGACCAAAGCTCCCACGGGGGTTGATTATCCGATCTTCCCTAAGGTTGCTCGCAACTCAGCCGGCACCGTGGGGAGGTTGGGATAGGAGTTACTAAACAAGAGGCTAAGGACCACTAAATAGGGTCTATTTTAAACCTGCAGGTACGTGAAGTAGCAGTGGTACACATTGTTCAGTCATTTACGAACCCCTTTTTGCTTAGATTAAATTAATTTTAGTTTGTTTTTAGTTTAAAGATAATTATTATTTTACTGACACGCAGGAATAAAAACCGGTTTAAAATACTGCGCTGCTAAGGCATGAGCAATTTAAACAAAATTAGGTACATATTTTGATATGTTACGGTAGTAGTTGGAGCATCTAGATTAAATATATTGATCAATTTGGAATAAATAAAGAGTTGAAAAACAAATCTGAATTGAATAAATATGTAGCCAATTGTTAGGGTCCTCAAATGTAAATGCAATTGATCCTAAGTAACAAGTGTATCAATTACACAACAAGAATAATCGTTTACCTCTAAACCAATATTTTTTTTGTAATATTGACGACGTTTTACGTTGAAAACCATGCAATAATTAAAGATGACATGATTAAGATGCAATTACGATTTTAAAAGCAAATTAAAATTTTCAATCCTATTTTTCGCAATTTGGTACAAATGTTACATAGGACCTAATGCAATGTTTTGCTTGAAATATCAAATCTCTTTGTTTTCGGGGCAAAAATTCATATCATAAGTATGATGAAACCTTAACGTTAATCTTTTGCAAATAAGGCCTGTACTCGAAAAAAATGCACTATTTTTATTCGTGGGTAAAAATTGATGAAAATCTGAGTATAACTAGTTTGGAGTGAATTGTTCACATGTGCAAAATTTTATAACAATCGGTTTAGTGGTTATTGAGATGTCATCGAAAAGAGAAGAAAAATTGCCGGAGAATTTTGCGCGCCGTCACACAGTGGCACAATTCTGAAAAAAGATGGTCAAAAACATTTACACCCTTTTGTCATCATTTCATCGAATAGGTGTCTAAAGAAGAGTTGCTCAAAATATTATTTCGCATCTTTTAAAAAAACACGCCTAACCATTCATAAGGGCTTAACTTAACTTTCAAATTCTAACTTTTTCCACCTACGAAATAACGCGTTGTGGTCTTGCACAAAATTGTAGAGCAAGTAATTTTAAGAAAAGTTGTTCAAGACACTAAGTTTCTAAAGGCTAACGTTGAAGAGATATAAATGGTTTTCTTTCTGCACTACCTTAAAACTGGTATTTTGAGATAACTAGTACTTTGTTCAAATTTGACGATTTTAATATGTTCTAAGAAATTGTAGGAATTATTAAAATACACATTTTTGCTGAACACACCAATGCTCTCTGATGACCACATTTTGATATATGGTGATTGAAGTTTCTGTGTGACGTCATAACCAACCACCTCAAAAAGGGTGGGCGGGTCCTGGCGGGGTCTAAAACAGGTTATATTTGAAAGATTATTTTATGAACAAGTTTTGCTGAAATTTTCAGCATTGTGTACTGAAGGGTACCTAGTAAAACGTCAGTTTGAAATAGTACAGGTTATAAGCCAATTTATATTTCACATATGACGTAATGTTCAACAACATAAAAAATATATATATGCGAGTCCTTGCGGGGTCTCAAATTAATTGTATTTGGAAGAGTATCTTATCAACTAGTACTCCTGAAATTTTCAGCGGATCGGAAAACAACTGGGAATCACTCATACAACTGTGTCTTTGGTGGTAAAATCGTTTAAGGAGTCACAGACGACCGAGTGGCGGGCTGGAAGTGGAAGAAAATCGAAGACAGCTGTGAAGGCCCGGAAGGTATTGGATTATTTCAAGTGTAATCCGAACCTTTCGATTCGCGACGCCGCTATGAAGGCAAAGCGTTCCGCCTGGTTCGTTCAGTAAACCATGAAACGAGCTGGGCTTCGTGTACTCAAGGTCCGCAAGGCACCGATCCGAAACCGATAACGAAACCGATGTGTGTGGTTATTGATGACGAAACCTACACCAAGGCAGACGCAAAACAGACACCGGGGCTGAAGTTCTACGTTGCCAAATCACGGTTTGATGTTCCGAAAGACATAAGGAAAAAGAAAATGGACAAATTCTTCAAAAATACTTGCTCTGACAGGCCATATGCCTAAGCGGTAAACTGAGTAAACCGTACATCACAACGGGTACCATCCACAGTGAAATTTACCGCACCGAGTGCCTCCAGAAGCGTCTACTGCCCTTCCTGCGGTCCCACGGAGGCAAGACATTATTTTGGCCAGACCTGGCATCATGCCATTCCGCGCGATCGACTTTGGATTGGTACAGAGACAATAACGTTGTTTGTACCAAAAACCGCCAACCCCCCAAATTTCCCAGAGATTAATCCGGTGGAAAGAATTTGGGCCATAATGAAGGCCAACGGAGCCGGCTTTCAGCGATGGAAAGGAAATTAAATAATGTAATTATGCCGAAACATAATCCATATGTATTAGTTCATTGCCTGAAAGTTTCAAGATAATCCGAGTTAAAATGATTTTTTGGCGAATACTTTTGTCTGGTGCAGTTTTTTCGAGTACAGGCCTTGAAAGCAAAAAAAAACAAAATCTTGTTTATTTACACAATTCAGCAATTATTGACAAGAAATACAATGGGTGCATATGTCTGTCTCCTCTATTGCACAAGCCATCAATATCTCTAGCATCTAAATGTCGATCCCCACCAATCGTATCTAGTAGAAATAATTTCCTTTGCGTCAATGCGATGATTCACAAAGGAATCAGATAAGCGCACCAAAGCCACTTGATGCTCGAAGCAAGCTCTCTACTTCACATTCTCACAACGTTATCCACGTAGTAAAAAAAAACATCCAGCAAATTGACGACTCGGTGATTGGTCCGGTCGGTCATGGTCAACGGCCATTGTGACTTGAATTACACAAAAGTACCCCGAGCAGAAAAGCCACTCGTACATTAGCCCTCGATCCAAGGGAAATGGTGAAAGAATCAGACACAGAAAAGCTCTCCATCCGTCCATCCAATTTGGCAGCAACAGAAGCTCTGAATGTGTATTATAATCTGTTGAATCCAACCGGGCGATATAAAAACAACACTTCGATCAGGAGTCTAGCTTCCGTTCGAAAATAACCACCTCTTTGGGGCTCCTCCAGTCAGTAGGGCCTTCGCATTCATAGGAGATGCCAGCCAAAATGCGATGATTGACTTGGATCACGAAACATGCCGAGTGATTGATGGAGACAAGCGCCAGCCAGCCAAAGAACGAGGATAAACACAGGACGAACTAAACAAAGAACGAGCCAACAGAAAAAGTGACGAAAATTCAGTCAATTTCGGTATCGCCTGATAAGCAGTAGTGGGCCGGGTCGTCATTGACTGAAGACGCTAGTCAACAGTGGCGAAATCGCATGTTGAGAATTAATTAAAAAGACAAAACTCTCTCCACATTGCCCCAGAAAGCACTGGATGGGGCGGACGGAGCCTACTTAGGTTGAGAAAAGTTGAAACGAATGAAGGCCGTTTGTTTACCCTTAAAAAGGGGGTCAGTGTTGACGGATCGCTATCAACTGCCACTCTGAATTTAATGACTCGGTTAAACTTGACTGAGAGGTGCGAAAAAGAAAGTGTTAATCAATGGGTGAAATTTTCCGCTACCATTTTATTGCTTTTCTTTGAAAGTGATCCATTAATTAGGGAATCGATGTATTTTAGGGTTTCTAGGACACTCACCTTTGGTTTTGCGTGGCGTGGAAGGGGGTGCTGGTGTTGGAGCCGGTGATCTGGAGTTATCTCTTCCCCGCTGCTGGTGACATCGGGAAGAAGACGCACGTTCGACACTTTCAGTCTGCAAATGGAGGAGAGAAAAATTCGATCACATTTTCGGTTAAGGTTTTTATGTTCACTCGTGCCTTCCAGCCAGGAGGCAAGCAAATAACATGCAGACGGGAACAGAGCAGGCCGATTATTTATTTACCGATCGGATATCAAAATATTGCTCAGAAATACTTCTCCCCAGCAACGCATCATTTATTGAATGTTTACATTTTGGGATTTTATTTGGACAAACCTTCGGCTTTATTGATACACACTCAACGGAGGAATTATTTTGCAAAGGAACGTTTTTCATCCGGTGCCAAGGGTCATTCTGAGCAAAACGAGAAGAGGTACATATCCTTGAACGATTTCGGAGTGGAGAAGATAGCATAAAATCGAAAGTAATTTCCGCTGACTTTTATCGCTCATTTCAATGAGCAGAACAGAAGAAGGATGTTCAAATATTCCATTTTCTTTGATTCATTATCCAAAGGACGACGCAGGCAGTTGGGAGGGGGACAGAGGAGCTACACTTGCCGTGAGGAGAAATTTAATTCGCCTTAAGTGCATTTCCTTCGGCAGCACTATCGATAACGGGTACAACGTGATAGGAAAGGGGGCAGTGCAGGGGCGAACAAGGTGATGGTTTCTTTTATTCAATCAATTGACGGCGGACAAACTTGATTCGATTCGCCTTGGTGAAGTTGTTTCCGTGGTTGAGTTGCGGTAAAGGTACGTACCGTCAGTTGCAGTTTGATGGCATTTAAGCATAAAATTATCTTCAAGTCATGGAAGTACATGCCACTTTTTTCAATAGGTGCAACGTGTTACAAATGTGTTACAAACGTGTTACAAACGTGTTACAAAAGATTCGTGTGAAGAGATTGTACACGGAAGGGGGGAGGTACCCATTTGAGCGGTTGCGTGTGGGAGGCCAATTTTGGGTGTAGGTATGTTGACCGGCCCGTTGGGTGTGGGTAGCTTACTTTTGGGTAGAATTCACCCAAAAGTGGGTTGTTTATACCCAGCGGGTCGGTTGGCATGCCGGTACCCAGAATTGGCTTCCCACACGCGGCTGCTCGGATGGGTACTTTTTTTCTTCCGTGTAGGGTTTCGGTCTGTTCTTGGTATTGGTAAGTCACTGCTCTCACTACGCATTTGATTTATTAGGCTTATTGACGTTTAATCACCTTTCCCTTTCTAGCACATGCAGAGGAATGATGGATTGTTTTCCTCCAAAAGATTTTCCTTCTTACTTGCTCTCCTTGGTTTTAAATGGCGCTGTAGTGTGCGTGCGTTCAAGGCCACTTAGCCTAATTGAAGGTTTGACTTGAGATGCCTTGGCGCTGAACCTGATCGGCTTTACATGTCACAGAGGATTTGTAGGGACTCCTTGTGAAAGTCGGTTCCATTGTGGTTGTGCAGCATTGACTATTTTTTACAGTATTTGTCTGCTCTCTTTTTTGTTTAATTTCCATAGGGACATGTGGAGTTCGAATGGTTCGTTAAATCGATTGGAATCACTAGGGTGCCCTAAGGATTCATTATGGATGATTGTTGTGGTCCAGAGAGATGGGGCGGCAAGTCGAGGTTTTGGATATAATGATCTCTATGCGATATTTAGTTTCAGATCATCCTTAGAATTCCCAAGTATTGTAGATTTATCAATGATTTATCCGTTCTTTGCAGTAATCATCAAATTTATTTCGCCTTGGATTTTTATATTGCTGTTTTGCTGGGCTGACAGGTGATCGGTTTTCTTTAGTTTAACAAGTATTTTGTTGCAACTGTCAATAGTGTACTTAGGAAATTTCGCCATTTCTATCATCTGCCACCGCAGAAGCGGGAGACGCGAGTAGCTGTATTTTATCGTTATATCTATTGTATGCAGTATTTCATTATAATATTGAATTATTTTCGTCATATCATCTTTGTAAATTATTTAAAGTCATATTAAATTTTCAGGATCTGATGTTTAAACTGTTATGTGCTTGTAAATGTATTTTAGTTTAACATTTTGGATTTTCTGTATGTATTGCATACATTATACATACATGTATAGATATAGCCTTTGCTCAGTAGCTCAGTAGGGTTTATTTTTTTTGTCAGGACCCGAAGCTAAGAGTCAATTCCATTGTGGTTACATCAATTAGTTTTTCCACTGTACCAGCAGCTCAATGTAGAAGAAATTGTAGAGATGCTATCCTTTATGCGGAGTATAATTTCAGGTTATCCATGGAAGTCCCAAGTATTGTAAAAAAAAAATTTTCTCGTTGTTATGAAACATTGTCTAAGGTTCGTGGTGGATGCGCGGGTCCGTCAACAATTGATGTCAGATATATGTGTGCCTACGCTTATTATGTTGTTTGACTATTAATGTGAGATCAAATTTTAATCTTGGTAGATCTTAGTCCTGTAGAGGCTGCAACAGCGGAAGACTTTTGATGAGTGGGTGACCAGCTAATTTATGGATATATATTCTACTATAATTTACTGGCTTGCTCGTGTTATTATTTTACATTATATCGCCAGTTTATTATTCTATGTTATGATATTAAATGATATGATATTATTGCACGTTTTAAATGATTTGATATTATTGTATTTATATTCATTTAATTATAATCACTAAAGTTCATTTAATTAAAATCTCTATAGTACCTACGAGACTGCACATTATTGCGATGCATGAAAACGGAACAGCGCATTTAAATTTAAAGTTAACTATTCTTTATATGCTATATAATTTCAGATCATCCATGGATATCCCAAGTTTTGTAAAATATTTTTAAATCAATTTATTTCTCGTAGCTACATTGCCTAAACTTTGAGGTTAATTATTACTATCATGTTTTATCTGTATTATTTATCATTGTAATATTCATTTACTATATTTTTTATCATTATAATATTCATTCACTATATTTATATATTACTATAAATGACATATATATATATATATATATATATATATATATATATATATATATATATATATATATAAATATATATATATATATATGTATATATATATATATCTATATATATATATATATATATTTATATATATATATATATATATATATATATATATATATATATATATATATATATATATATATATATATATATATATATATATATATATATATATATATATATATATTGGGAAGGGAGGGAGCATCAGGCTATCATTCAAGCTGGAACTGGACAATGGAGTAGTATGACAACCGGCGTCTAGGAGGGAACGAACAGTAGCATTTTCTTATCCTACTGATTCGATTGTGATGCTGTAAATTCTACTCCAACAGTTTCAGTGAGAGTGACGCGCCCTTCTTAACAAGCCATCCCGTAGAAAACTTCATAAGTATTGCAAATTGGGTTATTAGATTTGTTGGATCGTATCATTGGAAGGAGAATCTTATGTTCCCGCGGGTTTCGCGTGAGCGTCTCTGCTTACGGGTCCGCCCCACCGTTTTTGGCCCTTCATACAGCGTTACTGTGAATGCAACCCGGTAACTCAATTTGATCTTGCTATTAAGTGGAACTGCAAACATGACAAGGTCGTAGAAGGGATGGTGGCTACCTTACATACATACACAG
Source organism: Aedes japonicus (assembly GCA_034211315.2). Lineage (NCBI taxonomy): Eukaryota > Metazoa > Arthropoda > Insecta > Diptera > Culicidae > Aedes > Aedes japonicus. The sequence goes on from JASCZW010006601.1 coordinate 46,404, forward strand.
GTGCAACGTGTTACAAATGTGCCGAAAATGATATTCAACGCTGTTTGCGAAGATTGCCAATCATGTACATACATGAGTTTGGTAAACATGATCTGGCGATGACCGCTGCCGAATAAAAGAGTACATTTCAATCCATGGATATAACTTAAATAGATCAAGTTTCTAAACTGGGTTCATTCAATTGTATTTCTGTCTTTAACTTGGTTCGGCCAAGCCTTCATTGTAGCATTAATAAGAACATAACCACTTCGATCATTGGTTCGCCAGCCAGAGTGTTCCACATCAGATTGCGCATCACGAAAAAACGCTTTGTGAGATAATAACCCAAGTTGACCGATCCGACAATAAAATAAAATGTAACCCATTAATAAGCTCGGCATATTTGTTTCGTTCAACTGCAATGCCATTGCCGTGCTGCTCGCACCGTACTGCGTATTCCGCTCCGTTAGATTCTGTACAACATCTGGCAGCTGCAGCTTCTGCCTGTACGGAAAACTTAATTTTTCTTCCTTATCTTCCTAAGCGGTGTTGAAAAAAGTCATCTCAGCGCTTACTTAATCACGGTATCGACGAGGTCTGTTGCCTGCAACGTCGTTGCAACGAAACCCCGTTGACTGCACAACGCGAAGCCTACTCGCCGAGGCATCAGTGAAGTTGTAACTACATAACATGCAGATGACGCCAACTGGTTGTTCGTACACGAAACCCTTCCTAGTCCACAGCAACAAAAATAACGCGGCTATGGTTCTTCGTCGTTCTCGGATGATGCATGAATAAAATCTGTATCCGCGTTGTATCCGGACACGAAAATTTCATGCAAATGCCGAATAACCATGTTTTGTTTTCAACGAATTGTTAAAACACATCCAGCATGAGTCTGAAATAAACAACTATGACGGAAATATAATGCAGAAATTTATGTTTTATTCATTGTTTTAGGTGTCCGGATTATTGGTAGATACTAGACCTTGTTTTTGTAATCGTCACACCTTCGATGATGGTTTCGACGAAAACCGGTATATTTTGTTCGTTCAATCTAAGAATGGCAAAGACGTTCTCTACGGCTGTTAAGGGTTATTCATAAGTCACGTCGACTAATTTTTTAGTATTTGCCGAACCATCTCCGTGGTTTGTGAACTTTTGATTATTCATATGAAAATTTCTATAACGTATTGATTAGATAACGAAGCAGAAGACATTGCAAGTATTTCTATAACCGACATACCTTCCAGAATATCTTCGCTAAAACATAATTTAACTGAAAAATCTTATTTATTGAAAACATTTCAACCAGTATGAGAGGCAGCAAAAATGAAAGATATGTATAAATTAGGCTCATTCTTTTCGGTAATTTTAGCTACTGAAACAAGCTGAAATGAAATCGTTCGAAGCTGGATGAAATTTTTGGAAATACTTTTTAATGTATTCAGAGACGACTGAAATTTTCATGAGTCCCAGAAAATGTCTGGTGGAATGGTTCTCATACTAGTTCCAACCGATTTCAAGTTAGAAATCATTTCTGCGCCTAAATTCAAATAATTTGAGCATGTTTGGGTGAAATCAGAGACGGAAATATTCGCTCTTACTCGTGAAGAGAAACGATCTGTTTCACCTGCTTGGAGAAACAGATGAGAATGTGAGAAGCAGAGAGACTATTATACGCTCACAGCGGTTTTCGCGAGAAAAGCACGGCGATTTATAATTTTCGGAGAGCATGAGTAGCTTCATGCTTGTTTTATTCTGATATTATAATTCTATAATGATGGTCCACGGCGGTACCAGTGAGCACCGGCTTGGCCTTATTTTCGGTTTTTGCTCCTCGTATACGATCTAAACGATCTAGGTAGCATGTTTTCAGTGAAAAATGTGACTTCGAAAATATTTTCGTTGAATTTTGGAGAGAGATATTTTCGCATACGCAAGAGAGAGAGGCGAAAGAGGAGAGATGAAATTGTGAACGGTTCGCTACTGTTCTAGGTAGTTCGCTAGGTTCGACAACCTGCTTGAGAAAGAGCATGGTTTTCACCCAGCTGAGTGAGAATTTCGATCTCTGGGTGAAATCATGCATTGCTGGCGAAACACACGTGTTTTCCATCGTCTTTTTCCCACCGATCTGCAAATAAAACTGTTTATGAATCTTTTTTTTTTTTCAAAAAGCTGAACAAATTGTTTCACAATTACCTTCTGAGGCTAAAGTTCTCATCTATGGTGACTTAAACCAAAGGTAAGCTGACTTTTTTCAGGATTCTGAAAATGGAAGCATCTTACTTGAAGTCGCTGCGGACAATTAATCGAAATCGAAAAACAAAGCATTTCACACAGCAATCGAATTCCCTCTATTCATGAAACTCAAAAAGCCAACGACTGTGAATTCGAGGAAATCTTTGTATATCACAAGGCAAATTATGAACATATTAAACGCAGATTATGTAGTGTTAACTGACAACTAATACTACGGAATGAAGGAAATTTTGAAATTGCTCTTGATGTTTTCTAAATATAATTGTCTTTTCGGAACTTTTCATGAAGAAGTTTCAATCTAAATAATACGAATTCATGACAATTTGAAATATCCAGTCAGGTATAACAGACAAATAAAAAATTCCAAAAATCGCAAGCAAAAGGTGTACCAAATTTACAAAAAAAAAACTATAGCAATGAAGATTTAGAGAAATGTTCAGACGTTTGTAATCAACTTAATTCAACCATCTACATCGCATTTGATGAGTATAACAGTAAAACTGAAAAGGAACTAAAGTTGCGCCCTAAACTTTTTTTCAATAACGTTGAAACAAAATTGAAATCCGACAATTTTCCATCATCCATGCATCTAGATAAACGCAGCAATTCGGAAGAAATTTGCAATCTTTTTGCAATTTTTTTCCATGAAATTTATACCACCTATTTCGCAAATGGCCGGGGCCGGGACATCTTTGAATTTATCAGACCGGTACAGACTCAAACACAGACTGAATAGATGATCGCGTCAGCCGGATTCATGTCCTTGGGTACGAAAGAGACCCTGTTGGCTTCGTACAACTCCATCACCGGTTTTGCGCAATGACACGATGCCAGATCCGGACAAAAAAGAGTGTCACCTTCGTGGGGCCAAAGGAAGGGCAGCAGGTACTTCGGCAGGTATTCTTCTTTATATATTTAATCATTGATGGTGCCGGTCGTTATGTACGGCTTGTCTTGCCAAATTTGTCATCCTGCTTCTTCTGGAAATCCTCCAGAACATCCAGGTCACGGATCTGCTTGGCGTCCGCTTTAAAGGGTGATACGGTCAAAATTTGGTCAAGGGAAAACGCGTGTAAATCGGTGAAATCGTTTATTTAAAAAATCAAATTAAATTTCTTTTTCAAGTTCAATTAGTATAAAATTCAGGAAAAATATTCAGTTAGGCTTCCGCTTTTCCAAATCCGAATTGCCGGGCCTTACGCTTGACCCCTGCCATCAGATTTTGTACAGCCACCTTGTCCACCTTCTTCGCCGCAGAAAGCCAGTTTGCCTTGAACTGCTGCTCGTCCTTAGCAGTTTTTTTGGTCTTCTTTAGGTTCCGCTTGACAATAGCCCAGTATTTCTCAATTGGGCGGAGCTCTGGCGTGTTGGGAGGGTTCTTGTCCTTGGGAACCACCTGCACGTTGTTGGCGGCGTACCACTCCATGGCCTTTTTACCGTAATGGCAAGATGCCAAATCCGGCCAAAACAGTACGGAACAACCGTGTTTCTTCAGGAAAGGCAGCAGACGTTTATTCAAACACTATTTCACGTAAATTTCTTGGTTGACAGTCCCGGAAGCTATGAAAATGCTGCTTTTCAAGCCACAGGTACAGATGGCTTGCCAAACCAGATATTTCTTTGCGAACTTTGACAGTTTCGTGTGCTTGAAAATATCTGCTACCTTTCCCCTTCCTTTTGCCGTATAAAACTCCTGTCCCGAAAGCTGCTTGTAGTCGGCTTTGACGTAGGTTTCGTCGTCCATTACCACGCAGTCAAACTTCGTCAGCATCGTCGTGTACAGCCTCCGGGATCGCGCTTTGCCGTCGTATTTTGTTTATCATCGCGATTTGGAGTCACTACCTTCTTGTAAGTCGATAGTCCGGCTCGTTTTTTGGCTCGATGCACGGTTGTAGACGATACACCCAGCTTATTTGCGGCATCTCGGAGAGATAGGTTAGGGTTTCGCTTGGAACTACCGGCAACTCTCTTTGTCGTCTCAGCGGCTTCCGGTTTTCGATTTCCCCGATCCAGACTTCTGGCTGTCGACAAACGTTCTCCAAACACTTTAATTACATTTGTAACGGTTGATTTGGCAACTTTTAGCGATTTTGCCAACTTTGCGTGCGAGTAGCTCGGATTTTCGCGATGCGCGAGCAAAATTTTGATACGCTGCTCGTCTCGCTTGGACGGCATTTTGACAACTGAAGAGTGAATTCCAAAATCAAAATAGGAACAACATTCTACACACACACCTTCAAAATGAGGGGTGTTCAGGTTTTTTAAATGCAAAATTGAAAGAAATACGTCAAGTTGATATGGACCAAATTTTGACCGTATCGCCCTTTACTTTCGCTACACAACTTCGTTCTAGCGAAAAAATTACTGCCCACTCCTAGAGCCCCATGGTGATGAGAAATTATTTCCTTCTTAAACAACATCATCATAGGTCGTTACTCCGCGTATGGGAAAATACAAAGAAAAACCGTGTAGCAAAATTGTTCAAAGAGAGGACGACCGACCCAATGAACGCCAGGAAGATGAGGTATTACTTTAAGCGCAATCCTAACCATTCGATTCGAGACGTACAGCAGACAATGAAACGTGCCGGACTTCATGTCTTCAAGGTTTGGAAGGCACCTACCGGAACCAATAATCAGAATACGGTGGCCAAATTCCACGCCAGAAAGCTGTACCGCGAGTGGTTGGTGCAGCCGAAATGCATCGTAATGGACGATGAGACGTACATTAAAGGGCGATACGGTCAAAATTTGGTCAATATCAACTTGACGTATTTCTTTCAATTTTGCATTTAAAAAACCTGAACACCCCCTCATTTTGAAGGTATTGCGTGTAAAATGTTGCTGCCTATTTTGATTTTGGAATTCACTCTTCAGTTGTCAAAATGCCGTCCAAGCGAGACGGAGCAGCGTATCAAAATTTTGCTCGCGCATCGCGAAAATCCAGAGCTACTCGCACAGGCAAAATCAGCAAAGTCGCCAAAGTCGCCGTTACAAATGATAATTAAAGTGTTTGGAGAACGTTGTCGCACAGCCAGGAAGTCTGGACCGGAGAATCGAAAACCGGAAGCCGTTGAGACGACAAAGAGAGTTGCCGGTAGTTTCGGCGAAACCCTAACCCTATCTCTCCGAGATGCCGCAAATAAGCTGGGTGTATCGTCCACAACCGTGCATCGAGCCAAAAACGAGCCGGACTATCGACTTACAAGAAGAGTGGTGACTCCAAATCGCGATGATAAACAAAATACGACGGCAGCGCCGATCCGGATGGCACGACGATGCTGACGAAGTTTGACTGCGTGGTAATGGACGACGAAACCTACGTCAAAGCCGACTACAAGCAGCTTCCGGGACAGGAGTTTTGTACGGCAAAGGAAGGGAAGGTAGCAGATATTCTGAAGCACTGAAACTGTCAAAGTTCGCAAAGAAATATCTGGTTTGGCAAGCCATCTGTACCTGTGGCGTCCGTTAGCGTACGGCAGGCTGTGAAAATTGAATAGAAGTAGATTTTGAAATTGAGTGGAGGACATTGTGAGGTAGTATTTCGAAACAAACACTCTATCCTTTGCCAAGCATCCCCATCCGGAGTAGGTCAAGGCAGGAACGAATCCACCACCTTGGCTGGCAAAAGAATGTGAGCTTAATCGTGCTCATCAAATTCCGGTAGCTCGTTGTGTTTTTTGAAAATTATTCTTCCAAATCCCCTACATGGGAGAGAAACTATCTCCCGCTCATTGGGTTTATTTTTTGAATTTTAAATTATTTTAAAGCAGAAATCATGGCTTCCGTTCAGCATCGATTCGCGGTAGCCACGCAACCACCCGTCAAAGGACAGCGCTACGACTCGGAGCAAATGGTCGAGTTCGTTGAAGAACTCTACCGCCAACTACGTTTCTGCCGCTCGAATGAGGAACAGCGAAAAGCCGCCATGCTTGTTCCATCTGGAACAAAACAATTGAGCTCGGTGACTTCGTTAACAGTGTATAAATAAATAAATAAATAAATAAATTTTTGTTTTAATATTAATGAGTAAGTTCAACTCAAAACTAAATAAATTTAAGGATTAGGGGATTTTTTTTACTATCGTACAGGTTTGGTCCGAAGGGTCTCAGATTAATACGAAGCTTTGTCCACTCGTAGAGTTCATGGACAAATGAACAAAAAAATCAGGGTTGACAGTTTTTTCTGGATGATGTCAATTGAAGTTTTCCGATTTCCACGATCATCACTAAATAATATTCCGTTAGACTATTTTGCAAGGAAGTTTAACATTTCACCCATACTGGATAGATAAATGTCAAAATTACTTTCGGTCAAAAATTAGTTGTGGTCTTTACTTGCCAGCTATGAGTCTATAAGCTGGGGCTAGCCTATGGGCTATTAGCCGGAAAAAAACATTATAAGAATTATAAAAAGATTTGAAAAATCTCCTCTTGTTCATTTATTTAAAAGCTTTTTTTCAAACTATGCTCGAAAAACAATGGGCCCGCGAGTCGTTTTCGTTCCAAAATGAAAAAAAAACAGGGATTACTCAAAATTTAGTTGAGACAATGGAACTCAATTGAGGATCCTTCGGTTTTAACGTTTTTGAGTTAAAGTTACTCAAATGTGAGCGAAACCGGTGGACAAACAAACGTCCATGTTTGTTATGAGAAATCGCAAAGCTTCTTCTAGTTGTTTACATTTTATCTATTTTTTTTATTCCGTGTCGGTTATTTTCGTCACTGCGACAAATTTTTAGTTCTATTGTGACATATCTCCTTATTGTTGTTGCTTTAGTTATTTTCAGCATGACGCATCACTATTGATAGAAGTGATCGCCAAAGTCTGACCTAAAGCATTATCCCAGGACGGTATAACGCTCCGAATAAAGTGTATTACCGTACTGGGGTTTGTTCTCCAAATCTCAAGGGGTTCTAGTAGCCCTTTGTTAAAGAACTTCAAACTTTTATTTAAAATTGCCGGGCAGTGGCATAACAAGTGTTCCGAGTCTTCTCTATCCATGTTACAAAATCGACATGAATCATCTTGAAGTTTTCCTATCGCTTCAAGTGATAACGTCTCGGACAGTAACCGGTTATAAGGCCTGTATATATTGTTAGATCTTTTTGGTAAGATCTAGTAACTTGCGAGTCATTGAAATGTTTGGAGTAATGAACCGCTTTGATTGCCTAGCTTTGAAAGTGTTGTTCCAGTTTGTCTTCACTTTTAAGCATTCCCAGGCTTTCATCTCCATTCTAAGAGAAGAAGCAGATACACCACAAAAGGGTTCAGGTCCTACAAACTGATGAGACGATCCGAGTCTTGCTAGTTCATCGGCTTTCTCGTTTCCATCAATTCCAGAATGACCAGGAACCCAGTACAAATTGACTTGATTACGACAAGACAATTTCTGAAGTGATTGAACACATTCCCAAACATGTTTGGACGTGCACATTGCTGACTTTAAAGCATTCAGAGCTGCTTGACTATCCGAAAAATGCATATATTTGAATATCTATAGTTTCTGCGTAAGCATATAGCAGAACATTCCAGAATTGCTTGAATTTCAGCTTGGAATACAGTTGGCCACTTTCCCATTGGGATTGAAAGGTTAATCCCTGGGCCAGTTACCCCAGCTCCCACTTGATTGTTCATTTTCGAACCGTCTGTATGGAAAACAATCGATCCTTGAAGGAGGTTTGGGCCACCTCTTGCCCACGAATCACGCCCAGGATCAATAACTTGATATGAACAATTAAAGTTGTATTTTTTCTCCATCCAATCTTCGTTGTTCATAACTAAAGGATTAAATTTTACAATTTTTAGAATGCTAAGATGTCCTATTAGATCACCTTCTAAAAGGTTCGCAAACCTTCTGATCCTTAGTGCGCTCTTTTCAGCTTCTAACTGTATGAATTGATGCAATGGCAACATAATCACATTTTATCTAATTTTCGAGTTTAAATCGTTGTGGATCTTCCTGAAACAGTGATTCTTGCAAGGCTTAAAGTGAAATTGAACGATTTGTTCTAACGATAATCATAATCATAAAAATTAATTTCCAAATTTAAAATTTATTATTTGAAAAAATAAGGTTTTTCGTAATATTAATCAGAAAAAATACCTGAATGAGTGTGATACTCGAAATTGGGAAACCATCATCATCGCGTCTTCGAACATCTAAAATATTAGCGCTAATTGACTCAAAAGTATTCAGTAAAATAACATATTCCTCCAATCAATTTGTATATTAATGTAACGTACAAGAGTTACTTAATACCTACATACATAAATTCAAGCAAAAACAAAACTTGTGTTTGGCTGACTTTTCAATCGAAACTGCTTAAATTTAATGCATTTCTGAAGACATTTCATAATTATTTTTTGCTTTTGCTTTTTCGTACCACTACATTAATATTACAGCAAATATAATACCTTGTACTTTATATACGTTGGAAACTGACATCACATTGAGGTTTCTCTTTGTAAATCTTGACAATTCAGGATCTGTTCAAAAATTACGATACATGATATGAAAGGGACCGAGGGTCGATCACAAATTACGTTTGCGATTTCTGAAAAGCACACGAGTATGTAATCGTTTATCGTTGGTATGATTGTGAAAAATTTGAGATTTGAAGTTCATAAAAACCCAATCAGAATAATGTTTAGCTATTTTCATTTACATGCACTTATAGGCACTCCAAATTGTGTGGTCATGAAAGTTCAAGCACAAACTGTAAACATTTCATTTTCCGAGTGTCTTTTTTTACTTTCTTAAAATCAATGCTTTCTATGTAAGGAGTGTATCGAAAATAAGCTATCCACAAACTTTCTTTCAAATTATGTTGATAACCGATATTTTATTCATACAAAAAATTGATCCTTTATTGTACGAGGTTAAACTTGAACATAATGAAGACCGGATGAAATTTAAGTCATTCCTTCACGAATTTTCGAACTTTGGATCGAATGCTCTTCATCAAGTACCGGACAAGTGTCGCATCGCATTTTTTGGACGCTTGAGCCCAAATTTTTTTGAACTCCTGCATGTTTCCAGCTGCCTTACCAGTCTTCTTGAAAACCCTCTTCACGATTGCCCAGTAACGTTCGATGGGTCGAAGCTGAGGGCAATTTGGTGGATTGATATGTTTCTCAACGAAATCTATACCCTTTTCCGCAAGCCAATTGAGAGTGGTTTTGGCATAGTGAGCCGACGCTAAATCCGGCCAAAACAGTGGAGGTGTATTATGCTTCTTATATAAAGGCAACAATCTCTTCTGGAGACACTCAGATCGATAGATTTCTGCATTTATAGTTGAGGTAGTGTAAAAAATGGTTGACTTCAAACCACAGGTACATATTGCTTGCCATACCAGTACCTTTCAACCGAATTTCTCCACTTGAATCGACCTGTCCGCATCCCTCACATCCTCCCCAACGACGGCTGTTAAGTATTGTGGACCTGGAAGGGTTTTTGAGTCCTCCTTTACATAGGTCTCATCGTCCATCAAAACGCATGCATCCGGACGCTGCAAAAACGCGAATACAATTTCCGGGCCTTGTTGCTGCTCGCTTCTTCTGTTTTGCACTTTGTTTCGAGATTTTCTGCTTCTTGTAGGTCTTCAGGTGGTTTCTCCTCTTGATACGCTGGATCATTCCGACACTCGTTCCTGATTTTTTGGCAAAATCAGGTATTGACATTTATTTGTTCTTCATGATTACAGATACCACTTTCTGCTCCAGTTTCGGGTTGGAAGAACCGGGTTCTTATCCAAAGAATAGTGTTCCCCAAACTTATTAGTGATGGTTTTAACACTCGCATGATGAATTCCAAACCGCTTCGCCAATTTTCGCATTGTAATACCCTTCTCACTTAGCCATGTGTCCAGAACCTTAATTTTCACTTCTTTTTAAATACGCGACATTTTGAAAACGCAGAATTTGAACCGCACAAACAAGTAATCAAAAGAAAGCTGACAGTCAAATGCACAGCATGCAGTGTTCAGAGCATAAAAAACCATCACAAATACATGCGTACAACGAAAATGTATGTGGATAGCTTATAATCGATACACTCCATAAACAGTGAATATGCTATATGTTTACCTTGTTATAACAAAACAAAACATTCAGACTCGCAAATTTCCCCTTGTTAAATTGCAAGCGTAAACACCTAGGTTACCAATAAGCAGTTTCAAACCGTCTTAACGGTAGCCTATCAAGCAATTAACACATCTTCAATGCAACATAAATGCTGCTTTTGGCCCAATATATGGCTGCTTTACTGCAATGCTATGATAATGCTTCATTAATGCTATTTTGTATACGAAATGTTTATTACAGGCTACAAGCATTTACATACCATTTGAAATGCAACTTTACAACAGATAGCACTCAAGATGCTGATATAATGCTATTATAATCCTTGTAGCATCTGAAATGCAGATTTAGGGTTGATTTACTGCATATGCTAATACTTATTGGTTACCTGGGCAGTGAAATTATTTTCAAGCCTCCATACAGCAGACCTGGTTTTGGAAACATTTGACTTTATTTTACACGAAATATCGTATGAACTTATACCAAATCTTTCATTCTAAATACCATTCGTAATAACGCAGATAATTATATGTTTTTTCCAAATATTTACTTTCGAATGTGCACCAGGCTACTTTCACCGGCTATGTTCTCAATGCCTACTTTAACCGTTTGCCTTATGCGAGTCGTTCGCGTGGATTTTCAGAAGGTAGCTTGAAATTCTAGAAATGCTCTCAAATGCAAGGCGCTTCATTTAAAACAAGAACGCATAAAACTTTCCTAAAAAAAGAAGCCTTCCGATAAATCGTCCCACCCCGACTGAAAACACCGGCAGCAGATCTCCCACTGTTTACGTACATCAACTTTCAATTATCTTATCAGCGTGACAAACTACGACTACGGCATAGAACTTCCCCGGGCAGCGAGCGATTGCCGATTGCTTGTACCTAGCCACTTGTACTTGTCAGTCTGGATCGTCCCCATCCTTATCGATTCCCTACCATCTCCATCGAGTCGTAAGCAATTCCGTCTCATTCCTCTCCAGTGGGTGGGTGGTGGCCGACAGAACACGGGGCATTATCTCGGCCAACGTGAATTGTCATCTGAGTTGTAACGGACGCGACGGAGGGGCATTCAGTCCGTTTGTTATCGGCCGACTAGTTTAGTGCCAGTTTGTGAGTGATAGCGGACTCGATAGTGTTACTCCATACTACTTTCCTCAGCCCAATGGTGAAACGGCGAGAGAGGTGAAATTTTCCTCGTGGGAAATCTCGGTGGTTCATTCGCTTAAGGACGGCTCTGAGGACGTTAATCAAGGACGAAATTTGTACGCGGGAATCCCGCTGGGAGCGAAACAAAGTCGGCGTAGGCGAAGACTCGCTCCTGGAGCAATTTGTGAAATCCATTCGAGTGGAAGACTCACATTTCCCCGAGAAGAAACCATTCGAAGCTGCCAGGCGTGAAACTGAAGAAAAGCGTGAATTTGATTACCGGAAAAAAACGTGTGAGAAAACGGCAAACCTTCTGGTTCCGAGTTTTATTTTCTGATCCGTTCGAACGGGATCTCGAAGGCGGATAAAATCTCCCCCCTCGGGTGCATGTGTGTGAGTGTGAATTTGAAGTGTACATTGCTCCATCGAGAGAAGGAAATCGAAGCCACTGTTCCGTGGAAGGTGATGATGATGATGATGATGCACTGAATCGAAAAATAAGGCTCAATTTTCGGGAAGCGATCGGAAAAGGAAAAAAAACTGTGAGACTGATTGTGAAAAGTCTGACCAATTGAATAAGAAGTGCCGGAGCGTTTCCATTCTCACCCACGTCAATTCGGAAGACCAAATGCCGTTATTTACCATCCCCGTCAGTCGCCGCCTGCTGGCGTTGGTGCTGGTTCTGATGATGGGACCGGATCTCTCTCCAGTTTACGGTTGGTTAGAGTTAATATTTTTCTTATTCACATACCAGTTTCCTTTTCATGTCATTGTAACCCCGCAATAAACCGGATCAAGCGGGCGCGGAAATCAGGGTCAGGATTTGGGATGGGATGCGTTTGGGTTTGTCTGTGTGATTCGATGAGGGAGATTTCTTGCTTTTTTTTTCAGCAGGGATCATCATGCGAACGAGCGAGTGAGGGATCAAATTGTATTATGGCGAGTGACTTTGAAGTACGTTTTAAGTAAATTTGGATGGGATAAACTTTTATTTTTTCGAGATCCGGGCTCCGTATTGGCCTGAGTTGTTACGAAATTATGAGGGTTCTTCTTTGTGCGGAAAAGGTAGACTTTTTTTGTTAGTGTTAAAGCGTGCGTGTATATTCTGTGAGAGTCTTCTTATTTTGAGGTTGACGAATCACTGCCGATTTATGTGTCTTGCTATCTTGACTGAAGATGGTTATATCCGTCACGGTCAAACTTCTTTTTCTCTCTCGCTTGACATTGAAACATCTTTTCATCTAATCCAATTACCGAATCCAAGTCAATAAATTTTTATTGCTGAAGTGGTCCAAGAAGCCGATTGGCATTCGGGGGTTTTCTCAGGGATATTTTTGTTGCGACAAGTTTTCGGCAAATGCGATGCATGCTAGTGTTTCAAATTCTGTGATCAACATATGCATAGAATAGTAGTTAGATCTTTTATTTGCTAAAGTGTTTGTGATCACGATAATTTCTAATAGCAACATGTTTTTCTTACTTATAGAAAATAACTACACGCAAACTACAAATTTCTTTTACAATGCATATTAAAGGGTGTATTCGATAAAAATGGCACACACATATATACTCATCAAAATTAAACTGATTATCGGATTTTCTTGAAATTTTCAAGGAACGAAGAACTACTAATAAGTTTTAATTTACAACATTTGTTTTATTCAATTTCGTCTCCCATCCCGAATGCCCGCACCTTCCTTTTCACTCCACCCATCAAATTTTGTACAACCGATTTTCCCAGTGTTTTTGTTGATTTTACCCAAATTTCCTTCAATTCTAGCTCTGTTTTCATAGTTTTGGGATGTTTGCGAAGTTCCGTTTTCAGAATTGCCCAGAATTTTTCAATTGGACGAAGTTCCGGTGAATTTGGTGGGTTCATATCCTTTGGCACAAAATTGACTCCGTTGGCTCGGTACCACTCCAATACGTTTCGAGTGTAGTGGTAGGATGCTAGATCAGGCCAAAACAGAGTTGATCCTTTGTGCTTCTTAATGAATGGCAAGAGACGCTTCTTAAGGCACTCTTCCGTGTAAATCGCACCGTTTATTGTTCCGGAAGTGATGAAGGGAGCACTTATTTCACCACATCCGCAAATCGCCTGCCAGATTAGAAACTTCTTTGCAAATTTCGATAGTTTCTTCTTTCGAACATCCTCCGGAACATCGAACTTCGACTTGGCAACGAAATATTCTTGCCCAGGAATTTGACGGAAGTCGGCCTTGACGTATGTTTCGTCATCCATCACGATGCAACCGGATTTGGTGAGCAGCTTCGTGTAAAGTTTCGGGGCGCGGGTTTTCGCAGTGATGTTTTGTTTTTCATTCCGGTTTGGGGCTTTTTGCACTTTGTAAACATGTAACCCAGCACGCTTCATGGTTTTCTGCACAAAACCGACTGACACCTTAGACTTTTTAGCGACATCTCGAATTGACATGTTTGGACGGTTCTTGAATTGTTGTACGACTTTCCTGGCCATTTTACTGTCCATTGGACCACTTTTACGACCACTCCCTTCCTTACTTTGGACACTCAGACGCTCCTTGAAGGTTCTTATTACACGAGACACAGTTGTATTTGCAATTCCAAGCCGTTTAGCAATCCACCGGTGGGACGCCCCTGGATTTTGATTGTGAGTGCACAAAATTTTCTCACTGACAATTTCTTGTTTCGACGACATGACTGGAACTACTCAATGTATAACTATGAAACTTGGCAGATGTAAATAATACACTATGGATAAGATCTACTCAAATTTCTAGGTTTTTTACTCATACGATTCAAAAGTTACAGAAGATTTTCTGTGTGCCATTTTTATCGAATACACCCTTTAGAGTGCCAACCAAAAGCGACTTTTCGAATTTCAAAAAAAGACCAGTTCTCAAGAGTTTTGCCTTCTAGAAAAAAAGCACACATGCAAAATTTGAGCTCAATCGGACTTCATTAAATATACCCTCAAAGCGGTTTGACTTTTTTGACGCATGGCAAATCTATTAGAAATCAGATCGCAGCAAGCCCTGCTTTGAAACTGACGTGTTTTGTCTTGCTGCGTCATTTTAGCGAAAAAAAATCCAACAATAATTCTAACAGTGAAATAATAAAATCTCCACGTGCTTTAGAAAAGACCTAGTGAATACAATCGATTCCCTCCCGAAATGTGTGAGTGTCGGTAGTATTTCCACATTTTTTGGTTTTTTGTGCTTCGCCCCCGCACCCGGGAAAAAAGTTACATCAGCTAAGTTTTGTTTATTAGTGGCAGTATTGGACATGCATTATTAAATTTGAGTGTTTGTCCGCTCTGTCACGAGTAAATCGATGATTATTAGCAGAGCTGATCGAAGCTCTTCGATGTTCGATTTAGAGTCGCCTCATCGCGGGGATTTGATTATTGCCAGAGTGTGGAGTGAAAAAAAAAGACCAGTGCATATAGAAAACGGCCTTTTGCATGTCAGATGCAGCAAACGAAGACAACGCGCATGCGCCCGTGAAAAGCTGCCACATAATTTCAGATGCATTCACCTCGTGGTGTACAGAGTTTTGTTACACAGGTTGCATATCTTACGGGCGGTTTAGCAACGTAAACTTTTGCGCTTATTTTGTCACGAGTGCATGAAATCAATTATGAATCAACGGCGAAGAATTTTTATTTTTACGAATGAACAAGCGAGTGTCATAACGGAAGCGGCCATGGGTGAGATGTATCTGACTATAACTATATAACAATAATCATATATTTAAACAATACTGAGTACGTGCCTGGTTTGGAAATTTAACATGATATCTGTAATGTTTACACACGGTAATGTCACATATTAATATGGATTCAAGATGCTTAATAAGTACATGTTCGTTGAAAATAGTAAATGGAGACTTTGTGTAATTTTCGAATATACTCGTTGCAGTTCAAAACCAGACCACTCGAGCCAATCGATCCTGTTCTAATTCTTTAGAATCGCATAGTGTGGCTTGTCCGCTGTATGTGCTATGCAACGCAACAGATGTGACACAATAGAATGCAAGCGGCATCGATTGGTGTGATTGGTCTTGTTCGGTTTTGCAGCGCAACGAGTATATTTTCATCTCACAATTATGTGCTCTCAGGTATTGTTTTGGTCATATCTCCATGAAGGATTATCCAATCATAATGAAATTTTGACAAGTTATTTGGAGATATCATAGCTTTGATTTGGCACCAGCAAAACTAAAATACGGTACAGAAATAGCTCAGTATGTAATCGGAGACTAAACTGTTTGATTACTATTATAATAGGCCTTCAAGAACTGTTTCGTTCATATCTTCGTAACGAAATGTCCGAATGAAAAAATCAATAGCGTTCTATGGGAATGTTGTAGCTTCCATTTGCCGTCAACAGAACTGAAATCGGTTCACAGATGGCTGAGAAACCGATGTGACATTATTTGTAACACACACACACACACACACACACACACACACACACACACACACACACACACACACACACACACACACACACACACACACACACACACACACACACACACACACACACACACACACACATACACACAGACATGTGCTCAGTTTGTCGAGCTGAGTCGAATGGTATATGACACTCGGCCCTGTGGGCCTCGGATAAAAAGTCGAGTTTTCATGCGATCTTAATACCCTTCTATTGATGTAAGAAGGGTAAAAACAGAATTTGAATGGCATATTAAAGATATTTATACTGAAACATGTCATATATAATCAATAGCCAATGTCTACATTTTATATGTGATATTTCCTTAGGGTGGTTCACTTATTTTCCATAAGGGTGATCCTTTTTGTCGAAAATTTCAAAAAATATCCAAAAAATCAGAGTTTCAATGCCATATTGAAAACAATACTATTCAACATTTCTTTTCATCATCATGGGTTATTGTCTACATTTTATTCGTGATGTTTAATTAGGGTGGCTCAATTATTTCCCATTAGGGTGGTTGTGTAAGGAAATTTTAATTAAATCTTGAGATTGAGAATTTCAATTTTGTAGTCCAACGTATTTTATTAGCTCCTATATCTTCATAGACCATTCACATGGACAAATTCCGAAACAATTTCTTCATGAGGAAGGGTTTGCCCTGAATTTAGCAACTACTCTCATACATTTTCCTATCAAAGACGCCTTCCCCTTCTCTTATTATTTTTGCATGTTATCTGTAGAACATTTTGACGTTTATCCGGCGCCCTGTTGTGCACCATTCGATGCCTTTTGTTTAAGTTTTCTTGCGTATTTTGGGTTCGTCTGGGCGTAATTGATATATGTGTTAATTTTGCGTTTTCTCGGCTTGGTAATGTTTTTCTTTTTCAGCTTCGCATTTGCGCATCTTTTAAGATTTTGCGCACCTAACGTTGTTTATAAGAAGGAATAGTATTTCATCACTTGTTTAATAATCAATGCATGTGTTGTTGTTGTATAATTTTTATTTTAAAAGTGACATCTATTGTTTGGATTTTTTTTTTTTTGTACCATTTGTGATCGTTTTAAAAATTTTTGATCATCCGTGGCGCTTGTCGAACGTGCCTCAGTTGTGGTCCTTTTCCTCTCGACACGTCATTTCCTGTGACACGCCTCTTAAGTATGTGTTAGAATAACTGCTGTGCTATGCTATGGCTTGTTCGCGTCAAAATCTGGACAGATTAAATTTGGAATAAAACAAATTTGCTGTTAGTTCAATCCAAGATGCATTTTTTATTAATTTAACTGTGCATTATTAGTCATCTTAAAACTAATTACAGTTACTTAATTAGGCTGCATGAAGAAACTACGAACTTTTGAGTTAACTCCAGCCATTAGGGTCTGTGCAGACTTCTCTGCAACCGATTTAGCTGCTTTTGTCCAAGATTTTCGAAATGTTGTAGCTTGTTGTTTATATTGCGAGAGTTTTCTCTTCACGAGAGCCCAATACCGCTCGATAGGTCGCAAGTCCGGGCAGTTAGGAGGATTCACCTCTTTCGATTCACGGGACTCCATTTGCTTTATACCATTCCAAAACATCGTTGACGTAGTGACAAGATGCCAAATCATTCCAGAATAGCGAAGGAGTGTCATAACTGCGTACGAATGGTAGAAATCGGTTCTTTCGGCATTCTTCACGGTATGTTTCCATTTGTACCGATCCGGTAGTGATGAAGCTTTGGCTTGCTCAACCACAGCTACATATTGCCTGCCAATCCAAATATTTTTTGGGAAACTTGGCCTTTTTATTCGTCCTGACATGCTCCTCTACGCCGTTCCGTTGCATGACAGTATGCGAGCCCGGATTTTCGTTCGGTACAGTTTTCACCTTGAACGACTTCATACCTTGCCCGTGCTTCGAATATGCACGAAAGTTGGAGACATTTGAATTTTTCCAAGCACAGTACGTACCGAAAGATCTGGTCTCTTCTGCAATATTTGCTTCACCTTCGCGATGGTGGTTCTTGAGATCCGTTTTGGTTCCGCTCCCAGCCTTCCTGGCTGTTGTCAAATGTGTATTGAAAGATCTGAGAATGTTTTGGGCAGTGCTTGCTGGAAAACCAAGCTTTTTTGCAAGTTACATTACTGACGGATCCAGATTTTCATTGCGACCGCACACAATTGCTTTTTGCACTTGCTCTTCTTTCCACGCCATCTTCGATCTTAAAGCTTGTCGTATCACCAAAAATTGTGTTTACACAATGAACAGACATACGTTCATGAGTCTGCGAAATATTTCACGCGTTCATGAAGTATTTCCAGAGATATACGTATTTTTTTATTAATAATTTATTTGTACAGGCTCAATGGAATCAACTTTACAGAGCCAAATTTTCATATTTTTATACATCATTTATCTTAAAACTAAAGTTAGGAGGATAGAGCCGTTTACTCGCGGCCGTCTCGAGGTTAAAAGGAATTACAAATTACGGATGGGAAAGAGGGTGGGAATTTAAAATATGGTTTACATAACACATTAAATTTAAATTCTAAATTATTGAAACTCTTTTTACTGTACAATTTATGGTTTTCTTCTGACTTCAACATTTTTTGAGATAGAAAAAAACACACATACACAAATAAAAAAAACTTATAGTGAACATACAGGTTAAACTAACTACAATCTAAGGCTAATGTTAGTCAAGAACACATAAATGAGTTTCATGTTCTCCAAATCACGTACGGCCAAAATATCTCGAATTGGCACATTGTGTTGTCTGCCTCGAGCCCGAAGGAAATCATAAATCTCCAATCTGACTCCACGATGCTCAGCACAAGACCAAATAACGTGATTTACGTCCTGATAGCCTTGTCCACACTTACAAAAATTGCTGTCCCTCAGACCAACCCGGTATAAATGAGCGTTCAAAGAATGATGATTGGACATGAGGCGAGACATGACACGAATGAAGTCTCGACCCACATCCACCCCCTAAACCAAGATATCTTCGACACCTTTGGGATGATAGAATGTTGCCATCGTCCCAAATCTCCTTTACTGCATTTATACTGCCAGCTGACGAGTGACTGTTGACGAAAAATTGGAAAAAAATCGTTGAAGGCGATTTGTCGATCATAAATTTCGCCTTCCATAGCGCCCACCTTTGCAAGCAAGTCCACTTTCTCATTGCCCGGAATTGAACAATGAGATGGGACCCATACAATGGTGATGATAAAATAACGCGAAGATAAAGCACTTAGAAGCTCCTGTATTTTCATGAGAAAATACGAGGAGTGCTTTACCGGCCTCATTGAGCGAATAGCTTCTATAGAACTGAGACTATCCGTGAAAATGAAGTACTGATCCGGTGTTAATGAGGCAACAATTTCTAGCGTAAAATGTATTGCCGCTAATTCAGCGACGTATATGGAACAAGGAGCTTGAAGTTCACGGTTGGCGCTATAAATATCATTAAATATTCCAAAGCCTGCTGACTCCTCTATCAAAGATCCGTCCGTGAAGAACGATTTAGTGGAATCAACTTGGCCAAACTTTGCAGCAAATATCACCGGAGCAATCATTGGACGATGATGCTCTGGGATTCCATGAAGCTCCTGCTTCATGCATAAATCAGAATGAACCGAATTGTCGAAATCGATCAGCAAACACGATTGGAAATGTTCGGCGAAGGTCTGACATCCTGTGTAATGTACAAATGGTACAAAGTCATGAAGCGGGTTTGAGGATTCAACTCAAGGAGCTTCTGAAAATTTTCGATCACCTGTGGATTCATAACTTCACACCTGGTGAGGCGCCGGAGAGATAATTCTGAAAACCGATCCGAGCCAGCCTGCACTTCAAGACTCATGGTGTGAGTCGTGTGCATGCAACCCAACGCGATACGAAGACACCGATACTGAATACGTTCCAGTTTAAAGAAGTGCAACCGAGCCGCTGATTGAAAACAAAAACTACCGCATTCCATAACCGACAAAATCGTTGTCCGATACAACTTTAGAAGATCTTGCGGATGCGCTCCCCACCAGGTCCCGGTAATTGTGCAAAGAAAGTTGATCCTTTGCTGGCACTTTTGCTTCAGATATTCAATATGGGATCTCCAGGTGCACTTAGAATCGAACCAGACCCCAAGATATTTAAATGACATAGAATGAGTTATCGGCTTAACCTAAATTTGAAGCATCGGGTGTGCTGGGTTATGCTTCCTAGAAAAAAACTACCAACTCAGTTTTCTCCGTAGAGAATTCGATACCTAGCTCTAGAGCCCAAGTAGACAAATTGTCCAAGGTATCCTGTAAGGGTCCTTGCAGATCGACCCCATTGGGTCCCGTGACAGACACTACGCCGTCATCTGCAAGTTGTCTCAACGTACAATTGTCACTTAGACAACCGTCAATGTCTTTGACATAAAAATTATACAAAAGGGGGCTCAAACATGATCCCTGGGGGAGACCCATGTAGCTAAATCGGGAAGCTGTAGAGGTTCTATGAGAGAAGCTCATATGTTTCTCTGACAGCAAATTGTACAAAAAATTGTTCATTAATGGTGAAAAGCCACAAGCGTGGAGTTTATCTGAAAGAACTTCAACAGATACTGAATCAAAAAGCCCCCTTTATATCCAAGAATACAGAAGCCATTTGCTCTTTTTAGCATAAAAGCTAACTGAATATCTGTGGAAAGCAACGCGAGACAGTCGTTCGTTCCCTTACCCCTACGGAAACCATATTGAGTATCTGAAAGCAGGTTATTCGTCTCAACCCATTTGTCCAGACGGAAGAGGATCATTTTCTCCAACAACTTTCGGATACAAGATAACATCGCGATGGGTCGATAGGAGTTGTGGTCGGACGCGGGCTTACCAGGTTTCTGAATGGCAATAACTCTCACAAGTCTCCAATCATCCGGTACAATGTTAAGTTCTAGAAACTGATTAAACAAGTTCAACATGCGCCTCTTCGCGACGTCTGGAAGGTTCTTAAGCAAGTTGAACTTGATCCGTTATATACGTATTTGAGTGGGCAGCATAATTAATCATCAATTAAAAGAGAGATTTGAGCAATAAAAAATGAAAAAAGTGCCATTAAATTATTAAGGCCTGTGCCAACAAATAATGTGTGATCAGCATTAAAAAATTAGGAATGAGCAATAAAAGATGAGAAAAGATCTTCGGATAATCTAATTGTGACCGGTAAATCTATCAAATAAAGCAACAGCTATTAGTATATGTGCAATTAAATATGGCAGTATTTCCGCCACATTATGTAATTTGAGCACTAAACTATTCGCATATGTCTTTTAATTTTGTTGGATTTTCCCATAAAAACAGTAAAATGAGCAATGGATATTTATTTATCCATTGCTCATTTTACTGTTTTTATGGGAAAATCCAACAAAATTAAAAGACATATGCGAATAGTTTAGTGCTCAAATTACATAATTTGGCGGAAATACTGCCATATTTAATTGCACATATACTAATAGCTGTTGCTTTATTTGATAGATTTACCGGTCACAATTAGATTATCCGAAGATCTTTTCTCATCTTTTATTGCTCATTCCTAATTTTTTAATGCTGATCACACATTATTTGTTGGCACAGGCCTTAATAATTTAGTGGCACTTTTTTCATTTTTTGGTGCTTTTTCTGAATTACTAAGTGCAGGTAAATATTTTAGCCATTTGAGTGTCTCCAGATTTCGTCTCAAACAAGCATTAATTTGTTATGTGAACTTTTGCACAGCATTGTTAATTTTTAATAATTTTATTAAAATTGAATTTACTGAATTTATATTTATATAAAATTTCGGAACTTTAAATACTATTCCTTGATAGGGGATTCCATTATGTTTATAAGTGGTTAAGGATTGTATATAAATATTTTTGTCTAGAGGTATTAAAACGGTCTTTAAACTTGATATTTCAACGTATTTCTGTATTCTATTGAGGTAAGCCCCCCGCAGATTCAAGTGGCTCCAGCAGCATTAATACTGTTGGTTAGAATCGGTTCTCAAACTCGAAATTTCAACATAAAATATACACCAGATATAAACCATTCATTTTTGTGAGTGGCCCCAACAGTATTCTTACTGTAGGTTTGAATCAGTGCCAAAGTTTGAATAATAATAACTGTGCATATCTGTGTAGAGAATAAATTGGGAACAAAAGATAATGTCTTATTCGCTACCGATGTCAGTTGAACTCAGTACATCGTTTACCAAAACGGATCCAACTGCAAACCCAACCATTTTATCTTGCAAACGAGTTCTCGGCTTTCAATAAAGCGAGTATCACGTCAACATAATCCTTCCCTTTCTTTATTTGACCTGCATTCTGGCGGGGCCGGCGCCGGTATTGCCTTAGTTTTGGATCACCAGTTTTTACACATTGAGAATGTATGCTAGTCCCAAGCATCATCTGTTAGTTCTTTGTGTAATAAAAACTGATCTGGCAATAACGGAGAAGCAACCCCGAGCGGTCAACAATGCTCATGCTCGACATTTTCGACATCTTGTTTTCATAAACGTAATAAACATTTGGATGCCAATCCAATGTATGAAAAAAATTTTACCATCGAATTTCAAAAAGAGTAGAGCTCAAAAGTTTTGTCTCCTCGAAAACAGCCCCCAAGCTAAATTTGAACTCCATCGGATTTTGTCCCATAAAATCATAGTAACCCATGAGTCAGCAGACACAATTTGACAGCTCTATCAGTCGAACTCTAACCGTGATGGCACAAACAGTGTAGCAACTCCGTTCAGAAGTGTGCGCGTTCAAAGAACGGCTCCCCGCCGCGTCGAAAACGGACATCGCGTGGCCCGTTCCGTCATCTACAACATTTTGGCACTATTAGACAACAATCAGGGCATCGAATGAAAGCCTAGTTCCGGGCGGCCGACGACCCTGAGAGACAAGAACCTCCAAAAGACGCAGAAGAGGAATGCCGAGGGAAAAGTGGCTACATCGCTGCGTGCGCTTGGCCGGGAGGTCGGTGAAAATCAAAATTTGTTAGAAACATAATATTCACCGTACAACAAATTAAATTAAATATTTATCTGATGCATCTTCTTCTTTTTCATTTCAAGGTAATTGCTTTCACAATTCGCTTATTGCTTGATCTCAACTTAGTATTCTAGATTCACTTCCTCAGTTATTAGTTGAGAGCTTTCGACGCCAGGCACCATATTTGCAATAAAGGGTGTCCACAGTTTAATTGCATCACTTTTAGTAAGCTGTAACATTTCGCCCCTTGAGTTGATTTCAACGAAATTTTGGGTGAAATGACCACAGCGTGTATTGTTTACACTGCGTGAGTTTCGTTGTGAAATGTATCGTAGTTTCGAAAATGGAGTCGAAGGAACAGTAAGTGTGCGAGAACATTTTGCACACGCACCTCCCCACTTCTTTCGCACCGAGCCAGCGGAAAGATGTTGAAAATTCACCAGTCTACAGTGTCTTGTGTTATGAAACCAGTATATGACTGGGAAAGAAAAGTTCGTTGTTCCAGAGGCTCTCAGGAAACAGCAAGTGTCAAAGTTCCCCAAGAAATTCATGATTTGGCAAGCCTTACGTAACAACTTCAACTGTAAATGGTCAAGTATACATGAATGTATGCCTGAAAAAACGACTGCCTCCGTTTCTCAAAACACTCAACGGTCCAACATTTTTTGGCCGAACCTAGCCTCTTGCCACTACTCCAAGGATGTTCTGAAGTGGTACAAAATGAATGGTGTCAATTTCGTGCCGAAGGATCTTAATTCCACAAACTATTCAGAGTTGCGGCCAATTGAAACATATTGGGCTATAATGAAGCACGAACTTCGTAAACATGATGTAGAAGGAGATGTTTGCTCATTTTGGCTAGAATTGAAGATGTGAAAAGAAAGTGTTGAAAGTTCCGTCAGTGTGTGCAGTGGGATGTTAGGCAAAAATGGACGTCCATGGTTCGAGTACCACTATACACATGCCCTTTTCGCTCAATTTTCCTAAAAATAAAAACATCTGTTCTATTTCCAGCCTGCCTGACGGAACTTTCAACACTTTCTCTTCACATCTTTCATTCTAGCCAAAAACATTAATGCTCACTGTTGGTGCCTCATGGTGATGAGCGAACATCTCCTTCTACATCATAATCGTTACTGCACGCACGGAGAATACGAAACATAACAATCAATGTATGTTCGTAAATATCCTAAAGTTGTCACTACAGAACAGGAAATGTTATGTAAGTTATGGTTGAAAGCGGAAAAAAATGTCGGTTCAAGCGTTGTACAAAATCTTATGCGTGGTAAAGGGTGTCCACGATGAAATTGCCACACTATGAAATTGCTCTAACTTTTTAACCGTTGGGTAGAATTTAATGAAAATTTGGGTGGATTTAGTTCATAGTGCATTATTTACATCCTGCAAGTTTTCTTTCATCAAAACTCGCGGAAATGGAGTCGAAAGAACAGCTCGTGCGTGATAAAATCTTGCGCATTCATCACGAGAACAAGGATTTGGAAATGAAATACAGTGAAATAAAACTACTTAAAACAAGATTATACATTTTTTTTTATTTCCTGAATATTTCATGACAGTTTAAAGTGATGCAATTTACCAGTGGACACCCTTTAGTATGGTTGTGTGGCTAGTTAAATCATACCCTATGCCCAGGAAGTCGACAAATTTTCCTTAACGCAAAATTCCTAGACCAGACCGGGAATCGAACCCAGCCACTTCCAGCATGGTATTGCTCCGTAGCTGCGCCTTTACCGACTGAGCTAAGGGAGGACACATTACCTGTTGTATGTAAGGCTTGAATAATTCCTTTTTTTTTCTACGATATTCAACTTTTCGTCAAACAAATACAATCCGATGAGATTGCTATCCAAGTACTGCAGATGATTTAAAAACCCTTTATTAACTGATTTTGCAACATCTTCGTCAACAACCTCGTAGGTATCAAGCGATTTTATCAAATTAAAGTCATTTTTTGCAGACATTGCAGCACTCGAAGGCAGAAACCAGATTTTAAAATATACTATTGTAATGAATACATTAAATCGTGATATTTAATGAATCCTAGAGAGTTTAAACTGTTTTGTGGAATATCTGTAACTAGAAATCAGAAGAAAAAATTTCCATTTAATTCCAACTACTTTTGCTTATCTTGACAGATACGCGTTTTTTGTCTACAACATGCAGACTTCTTCAGCGTCGCGCACTAATAGCTCGACTTAATAGTCGAACATTTAAGTCGAACATTTTTGTCGAACATAAGGAACATCTTCCTTATTTTTTACATCAAAAAGAATAAGCGTATGCTGAATATCTCCACGATAATTTTCGCGGTTATGTTGTTCTTTTAATTGTCACATGACAAATTATATGTTTTAATACTATTGCCATGAATGTCTCAGCAATTAATTTCAAATCCTTCAAGTCAAATTCCATTCACTCCCGCAACTCGAAAATCGACTCATTTCCAGAAAGTATCAATAATTTTTTTCCATATATTGAACAAACTATTTTGAACTAAATCTATTGGCGAAGGTTTCGTGTTTTGTAGAGCACCGGAAATGGATCGTTTTGCCCCAATTCACCCTGAAATGATGGTTTTTTTTTCATTCTGCTCATTTTATCTAGAAGCGATAAGCGGTGAGCTTCTAGAAGAAAGATCTGAACACTACTGGACCTTTCATCTTCGGCATGGAAACTTTGTAGGCGTCTCCCCAGGGATTCATGTTGGCGTGGTGAGATAGCTCATAGAGGCAGGCTTTCTTGCTGAGTTTTACTCCTTTCATGAGGGCAGTTCTTGCCGCTTTGTAAGCCAAACTCAAATCCTCTCGTTGCAAACTCTCTGGCTTTGTCTGCTGGCACGGTGGAAACTGGCTCGTAGCTCGGCAATCGTCACCAGTTACGCACGGTTGTGCGGTTTCTCGGTTTCCCATGCCTTGAAATAGTTGCATTGCATGCCCCTTATTGCTACTGACTCTTCCGGTGGCTTTAAATCTAAGTACCTTTACGAACACGTCCTTGTTGCAGTTCGCCTATTTTCCACCTACGCTCATTTGTTATCCTTCCGCATGACTCGATCTGCATCCTGTTCCCAATGCAATACTGAATTGATTGATGATCACTGTGGGCATACTCCTCGCGCACTCTCCAAGTCATGTTTTACTTTACAGGGGCTGTAGAAAGTGCCATCGATGACGGACTACCGACCCACCCTGCGATAGGTGCTGATGGTACCTTCGTTGGCTAGGTCTAAATTCAACTTTGCTAGGGCCTCTAGTAGCCTACGCCCCTTGGGACGGCTGCCCAACTCGACCTCCCAAACAGGATGGCTGGTCTTCGAGCGGTTGTCACTTCCGTGAGTTTGTCTAACATCTGGTTAAACTGTTTCATCGTCTATCGTGGAGGTGCATAATGGCTACAGAAGTCGATTCGTTGATTTTGGGAATTACGAAGCCCTCATCTGCCCAGTAAATAATTTCATGAAGAGGGTATCTTCCCATCGTCCATATTGCCGCTGTTCTGTAAAATTTCAAAAGATTTAACAAACTTTTTCAGGATACCTCAAATCAGGTTTTTTGATGAATGGCTGCTATCGCTGAAAACGAACGAAAACGTGCATAAACGTGGACACTTAGTACTCTACACTTGCACACCTTACAACATTTCTTGCATTTCAGGATCAACCGAATTGAGATCATATATAATAGTTACGAGTGATTGCAGTATTTTTCATTTACATAAATATATACACTATTATATAAATACTTCATGGGAATGGGAGGGACCATCAGGGCAACCGATTGAAGCACTCTGGATGGGGAGAGTGGGAATGCCATCTCCCCAATGCTAACAGTTTGTGAATAGAGGGCGGGCTCTTCTCCCCGCCCATTGGGGCATCCTCATGTTAGATGGCTTGCTCTTATGACCAATTGTTCATAAGAAAAAAAAAGTTTAATCAAACTTAATAAAGCTGGATGATTTTGGCAATGTTACTTGGGATAGGTTTTCTAGGCAGTGTGTCTTCGCAGTTTAAACTTGACATAGAGGAAAGCTTAGAAATTTACTAACATAACTCACCACTTTGCTAAAATGCAATAAAGGAAATGGATATTCAAGACCCTTTAGTTAAACCTACCTCAAGAGTTTTAAAGGAAACAACTCACATCACTCAATAAAAATGCTGATTCAAATTCAAATCAACATCAATGAAATCGGGAGTTTTCAATTCAACACCCATACTCCCGACTTCAATTCCAAACACCCCTTTTCCGGTGGCGTGAAAATTTACTGCGCTGCAGATACATCAGCGAAGGTGCGAAATTTAAATATCATCGCCTCCGCTTAATGACGAGTTTAATGGATCATTGGATACCGACACCTTCGCTTGTCAGATTCTCCGCCACCTACGCCGCAAAACCAAACAACTTCACGCACACTCTCCCGTATTCTAAAGCAGCTTGCCGGAAATTTATAGGCAATAAAATTAAGTTTTACCACCGCTTCTAGTTTACTTCGCTGCCGATTATACCTCAAACGAGCCGTGGATTCTCTTCTGTGTGTGATGTGCTGGGGGAGGCAATTAACTGCGTAGTGTGTTAATGATCACCGTCAATCCTTCCGAAAGGCAAATCAGTGATGTCATCCTCTACTTGTGTGCTATCTGATAAGGGCGCTATTGAAAGCGATTTCCATCATTAAGTTGTCATTTTCTTTGTGTAGAATTAGATCATCAGCTCACCTACTCACAGTAAAAACCCCTTTATCTTCACTTCAACCACTTGAACGCAGGCCTTCGGTGCTATTCCTGCAGCGTCACAGCCAACTCGGGCGACAAAAAGTGCATCAGCGATCCATCCAGCGTCGAGGGGCAGAGCGTTGTCAACTGCAACCGGAAGTACTGCACCATCCAGCGGCAGGAATTGTTGGTGAGTACCGAAATCCTCGAATTTGATAAATCAATAAATTGAGGCCGGCTTGACAACTGGGTTGGTTCCCAAGCGAGGCCCGTGATTTCGTTTTAATCAAATCAAGCCCCCATTCCCTGCGGTACGCAACTCCGGGCAGCCTTTATTAAGCGGTTGAAAATATTTGCCGTTTTCCACATTAGTCAACACACGAGCCCAATCGAGCCCAGTCAGTCATGGTACTTTTCAACTCCGACAACAAGCCCGGCTGCCACCACCCACTCGCAAAGTAGGCCAAACATCAATTATTTGGGACGAACATTGGGTACAAGCAACTTTTGATCCAAACAGCGAGGAGGCGCTGAGAGATTCCCAGAAGTCATCAGATGGCAAAGCACGCGTCAAACAACGGCCCAACGGTGGAATAGGGGCCTTCTTGGATCGACCGGCGAATGAACGTACGATTCGCCGAAAAACACAACTCAATGCTTATTGAATTCAATCAAGGGGGTGTTTTGGAGGAAATGGAGCCTGTTTGCCTTTGTTGACTTTTTTTCCGTCATTTCTTATCAAATCCGGTGCTTGTTAACCTTCCCAGAAATGTACTTTCGAATTTATCTTCCTAATTTTCCGGGAAGTTCAATTAAAGCAGTCGAAAATTCATTAACATTTCTTTCGCGACTCTTTCAGGACCCCCCCGACAAAATCAACACATTTCTGCGAGGCTGCGAAGAGGATCCCCTGGTAGGTCAAGTGGGGGCAAGTTCTGGGAACTTCTAACAAGAGCAGAAAAATAATTAAGGAAATTAAATCACGACTCGTCGGGCGATAGGCAACACGTTTGTCGTCGAAAATTAATTGCCTAGATTGATGTTCGAACCGGTTGTTGCGGTTGTGTGTTTCAGCAATTTCGGGTGCAACGGGTTTCTATGAATTGATGGATGATTCCATGTTAAAGATTGTGTTTGAGATATAATTTCCATTATTACTTTTCCAATTTCAACTCTTGTTCTGATACTCATGTCAACGAAAAAAATTTAAATGCTTATCACATCCCATTTTAGTTCCTCAATGACGTCCTAGAAGACCCCACCTTCCGGACGTACTACCGATCATGTTCGTCGGATTTGTGCAATTCCGGTGAGTGCAGCTGCGACAATTCATCATAACAATCCAATAACATTCTCAAATCTCCCCAGGTGACGGATTGGAAACTGCCAACGGACAGTCTGGCCAAGACGCGGGAGCTTCCGATAATCTCCTTGTTCCTGGTCTGCTCGGTTCAGCATCCAGTATAGAACGAAACGTTCTAACGTTATCACTGCTACTATCAACACTGGCAGCTCTGTGGGGAAATATGCTAAGCTAATCCCGACAAAATCCTAGCGCACTAAGCTTTTTTATATTCAAACGAGATTCACCAGATATTAAACCCCCTTAAGCCGAACCGACCATTTTCGCACCGCAAATCCTTCGAAAACAAAATACTCCTCGCCTACTAAGACGCGTAGTTAAATCAACGAAATGTAACGAACCGCACGGTGAAGCTCATTCCCAGCCCTCTGCCAACCGTCGGTCGTTTCGTTAAGTCATAAATAGAGTCTACAGCCCACAGAAATGCGCTCCGGCACGCCATCCAATTTGCTTGGTTGGGTTTTGGAATTCCCAGTGATACAATTTGGTCCCCGTAGCTATTTACCTAATATGATTCTCCTCGGCGAATGACGATGATGGTGGAACGAATCAGCCGCTGACCCACCCGGTCGGCCGAGTGAGTTGCCAAGCAACTGGAGCAAATGTAAACGAGCAAATGCAACACAAACAAGCAACATTTTATCTACTGTTTTGCCGGGCGAGTCCACCCGCGTCCATTGACTTGCCCCATTCCACTCCTCGATGGCATGAGGAGAATACTGGGACAAAGCTGGGTGGCAATTTGAAGGAGCTTGTAGCTTGTTCTATGAATATTTGAGTAGTTTGAAGTTGATCCAGAAGTCTTGATCCTCGAGCATCAGGTAAATGGCGGTAAACCCATGTCTTTTCACGGTAATTGAGCTTGCGAAACTCGGAATGGGTTTATGGAATGGTAATTTGACGATAATTATTGGTCTGTTTGGGCATGGCCGGTTGCCATAGAGGGAGTGTCGACTTTATATTTTTTTTCAAATTTAAGCCTACATAAGATGAATTTCACGCCAACTCTAGACAAAATAGTCAAAAGGTCGCAAGTAACATTTGTAAACAATGACCTCTAGCGTATTTTTCTGGGATCTGCTTGCTCCCACAGATACACAGATACAGGAAGTTATTACCTTCCCATCGGTAGTAGATAGGTAGCTGATAGTAGGTTGATGTTAGCAACCTGGCATTTCCAGGAAATTTACGTTTTAAGTCATTGTTTACAATTTTTAGTTTCGACCTTTTGACGATTTTGTCTAGAACTCATCTTTGTGATTGACAGCACCCTCTCAGAATCCAATAAAACTTTGTGGGTGTTTAGACTATGTCTTTTCAAGCAAATGTGCAAAATTTGATTTTTAAAAATTCATCTAGACTGCTACTTTAAAAGAGCTTATGTTTTGTGATCAATTTTTTGAAATCAACATAGCAAAAAAGTGATGTATGAGTGACTTTTAAAAAACCGTCCTTACTTTTATGAAAAAAATTGTAGAAATTGTATAATCAATTCGTACACGCTAAAAAAAATATGCTAAAATTTGAAGTCAATTTGCAAAAAATTGCTATATTGGACGAAATTTTTTTTTTAATAAGGACAATACAATTGTCTAAAAGTTGACCATACATTGTAAGAGGGGCCCTTTAAGGCAAAAAAGTTTTCCTAACAACAATTTTTTTTTGTCAACATAACTCAAAATGACAAGACCTACAAAAAAGTGGTGTATGAGTGACTCTTAGAAAATTGTCCTTAATTTTATGAAAAATATTGTAAAAATTGTAAAATCGATTTTAACACACTAAACAAGATTTAAAAAAAAAACTAAAAGTCAATTTGCAAAAAATGAGTTTCCTAGAATCGGACGAATTTTTTTTTATAAAGGCAATATAATTGCTTGAAAGTTTGCTATACATTGCAAGATGGGCACTTTTAAGGAAAAAAAGTTTTTCTTACAACAAATTTTTCATGTCTACATATTTCAAAAAGGAACCGACTTGCGAAAAAATTGTGAAAATTGTAAAATTAATTTTAACACTAAAAATAATTTTTACACACTTACAGTCAATTTGCAAAGTATGAATCAATCTTAGCAATCTTAGTATTAAACAATTTTTTTTTCTTAATAAAGGCAATATATTTGTCAAAAACTTCGCCATGCATTGCAAGATGGGCACTTTTGAGGAAAAAAAAGTTTTTTTCACAACATGTTTTTTATGACCTTTATTTACCGTGTGTCACGCAAACTCGTCTAGTTATGTTATTCAACACCCCTATAGAATCCAATAGAATTAAGCAGCCATAAAGAATTGAATGTATTGAACATTTGGTAAAAAAAACAGTACTCATCTAGACTAACATTTGAAAGCGGTCAAAAACATTAAATTTTCCTTCACATCAGAACCAAAAGTTTACGTTTAAGTACAAGTCATTCATAACTGCTGGTTAGGATATTCCTATTTTTAGGGGCGATTCAAATATGACTTCGTATTTATTTGGATGGGGGAGGGGAGGGGTGAAGTGGGCGCATGGAATGTCAAGATATGTTACAGAATGTGTAAAGGTATGGAGAAAAATTGAGATAGAGGGTGCTGATAATTCAAAAAAGAATAGCGGACGTCATATTTGAATCGTCTTCAAATGGATATGCATCAAGTCTTATGAAATTAGAAAATTCAAATTTCATAAGATTTGATGCATATCCATTTAAAGACGATTCCAATATGAAATTATATGAATTTTTGAAATACTGTTTATGTCAATGAAAACTCATAGGGTTAAGATCGGTAAAGGCTTGCCACAATAGATACTTTTGCGTTCCGTTGACGTAAATTTAACAGAAACCCTATGGGAAAACTGTCAAATTCACGCAAACGCATCCGCAACGTATTAATTGTGGGCCAGCCTTAAGGGTTTTATTTTAGTTATTTTCTAAATGTACATCTTCGCGTATTTGTAATTAACATAGCTTCATATATTTAATTTATAAATCTTTCACATACAAAGTTAATTTCTTTGGATACCCGAATAAAAAATTCTCATAGATTTACAATTGAATGTATTGTAACCATACAATAGAATCTATAGTATGTACGATTAATAATATTGTTCACAACAATAAGATTACAATAGGAGTTATTGTCACCACAATAGAATCTTATGTAAATTGAGCCATCCACAATAGAAAATGGGGGTTGTTATGTATCTTAACTATAGAAAAAATCATTATTTTCCGAACAAATTTGAGTCAATCCCTTTTAATTGTATTGTTTCACAATTGTTGAAAATCCTAGCATATGGAGTGAATTGTAGATCTATTGTTATGACAATATACATTTTTCATTTATCTGATTCATGAACAATAAGATTCATGGTCGGAAATAGATTTTAATGTTATTTTATATTATTGTATTGTAATTGTATGGTTATTTTTATCCGGGTAACCTTTTAAATCAGAAAGCCTTGTAGCTGAAATTTGTTTTTCTTAAGGGACTGTTCATAAACCACGTAGACCAAAATTTGACACTTTCAACCCCCCCCCCTCCCCCATCGTAGACTTTCGAAGCTTTTTCCAACAAACCCCCCCCCCCCCTTAAAGTCTACGTAGACTTATCAAATTCATTTTTTTAATTTATGGAAAATGTTCTACAATATGTGGCGGCTGTGGCGGTTTGAGGAACGGTTTATGAAATAAAAACTCCAACAATCAGGTTATTCAATTATTAATTTTAATTTTGTTTCATAAAATACTCCATAAATAAAAAATAGCAACAATCAATTATGCAAATGCTAAAGATGCTCACACAATGACTGCTTGAACCAATAATTAAAGTTCATCAGCGGAAGTTCCCTAGTAAATAGCACACATGTGTCATTGTTAAGAAAACATAAATGTGCATTTGTTAGTCATAATCAAGTTGCTGCAACTAAGTATGATCGTGGTGTGCTACTAGAGTTCTGGTGGAATTGTTTCTGGGATGTCAAGTCCAGTGATTTCGACAAAACGTGATTCTATTCATAGAGCTTCCGTAGCGCCGTTCTCGTCGACCTCACAAAAATTTCTTCCTGGCGTTGCTACAGAATCTTAAGTGGCCTTATTTCTGACGAAATATCTGCCTTGTGGATGCTTTTCACTTTTGTCGCAAATGCAGTCTACAAAAAGCATATGCGGCTATTTTTGTTTTCACTTTAGATATCAGTTCGTTTATCTTTTTGGAAGTTTTCCAAAGCAAGTTGACAGCTTCCCATTAATATACAATTGTGAAACAATTTACACATTGCAACCATAACGATCTTGATATCAAATGCCATATTTTGGTGAAAACAAAAGCCTGTCAACGTTTATTTCGAACACTCTTATTTCTGTATAGATTTTGAATTATTTCACGGATCGCTAAAATGTTTCGCTCAAGTGACAGCTTAAAACTCTCCACTTTATTTCGTGGTACAACATGTTTGCATTCTTGTCACATTCAGTAAAATGGCGTCGAATCAAGTGGACACGCACTTTTTACAAACGGCGGCGAAATACGAATTTTTCGGTATGCGATCCTGCCAAGAAAATAAAATTCCCAAAAGTACCGTGTTATGTGTTTGCAAATCATTTGGCCAGCACTTGACTATGGATCGGAAGCTTGTCCCGATAAATGGACAAGAAGGTGATAACCATTATTGAGAAAAATCCCAATCTTTCTGTGCGAAATGTGGCGGGGAAGTCAAAATCATACGTAAAAAAAGTGAAGCAGTGGCAAGGACTGAGGCGTACAAAGTGATAAAGGTGCCCAACTGTGATGACATGTAAAATTTCACTGCAAAAAGTCATGCTAAGGTGCTTGACACCAATATTTTGCAAACATTATCTTGTATCAAACTGGGCGACGGAACATACGTACTCGAAGACTTTAAATAGCTTCAGGGTCTGGCGTTTTATACCGCAATGCAAAGGAACGCCGTTACAAAGTATTTTCGGACAAAGAAGGTGTCCAAATTCTCGAAGAAGTATTTGATTTGGCAGGCCATATGTAGTTGTGGTTGAAAATCTAAAAGTTTTGCCTCTACCGACACTATCAATAAGGATGTGTACGAGAGATAATGTCTGCAAAAGCGGTTGCTATTGTTTATCAGAAACCACGGCTCTCCAGTCTTTTTTGTCACTATGCGAAATCCGTCCGGGAATGGAATAAGGTACAAGAGGTCAAATACGTGCCAAAAACAGCCAATCCACCAAACTGTCCAGAACTTCGCCCAATAGAGAAGTACTGGGCTCTAGTTAAGCAGAAACTTTTCGAAACTAAGAAAAAAGCAAATGGCACTGACGATTTTAAGAGAAGATGAAGAATCGTCATGGCGGGGGTTTCCGAGGATACTGTACGGCACCTGATCGCGGGTGTACCACAAGAATTTCGAGAATTTAAAAGAAAGAAGGATTAACATCTTAATCAACTTTTTCTAGTGTAGATATGAATCTATTGTTGTGAAATAAACAATCGGTATTTTTGAATAATGTTTAAATTTTGTTTTGCTACTATTATTTTGGTGTCCGAAATATAACGTAGATAGTCTTTAGATGTATAGATGCTAATATGAAGATAGTCTATATCAAAGTAAGGTTGTAGTGTAAAAGGGATGCTATGCTCAATTATTTAATTAGCTGCCATATTAAACTGATTTGATGTATTGCTTAAATTTTTACAAAGTTCAGGGCTCGAAACTGTGTGCAGTGCATCTTTGAGCAAACTTCTTGAAACTGGAACATGTTAGCATTTAAGCTCAATCGAGGACTAACATAAGCAAGACTCCTAGAATAAATAAATTAAATTAAGAACGCTACCAGTAAAATCCAAAATTTGTACGTTTATTCGTATCATTAATATGTTGCAAATAAACATAATATGATTTTAATTTCAAACATGGGAAGTGACATCGATGTAGCACACTCCGACCTTTATTAGTTGTAGTGACTTGATTATGACTTAACAAGTCATATTTATGATATCTCAACCGAATGGCAACAAGTGTGCTACTAGGGTTGGTTTTAAACAAAGAATATGTTAGAAAGAAAGCAAATTTATGTTTGCGGCCAAAATATACTAATTTTATGTTTGAATTTACTTGGAATATGTTTGTTATGACGGTATTTTTCCTGCGTGGAGGGTATGAATATCCGTTTTGTAGAGAAAAAAGGTCTACGTAGACTTTTGGTATATCCCCCTCCCCCCATCGTAGACAAACGTAGACTTTTTTGAAACCCCTCCCCCTTAATTGTCTACGTGGTTTATGAACGGCCCCTAAATAGGTACAAAGCAATGAACCTGTGTTACAGTTATTGTCTCTACGTGTCTTAAGAACTCCTCTAGTTCTTCTGACATATTTGCATACTGTTCAGCTGATATCAAGCAGAAATTAAGTTTTGTAATACTTTTATTTGTCTGTTCAACTGCCCCGTCATATAGTTCCCGAGGAGCTTTGATTGTGTTTCCATAATCTTGAGCAAGGCTTGTTCTCTTTTCCATTCACCTAGAGTAGACATAGTGTAACACCAAAAGCATAATATGGAACTCCAAAGAAGTGCCATTCTGCTTCCAATCCATACTTGGACTTGAAATTGCACACGCTGGCAAAGCTCTTTTTGCTATCATAATGGGCCGCTGCAATATATTGAATTTTGTTTAATGAAATCTAGCAATTTTGCTAGAAACAACTGAACAGACAATACTTTAGATATTGTGATTAAGCTTTTGTTTTCCAATTTATGGTCCTTCTTGTAATATACTTCAAAGTTTTGGTTCTAAACAGGATCAACCACCTGATTTAATTGTATTATCACTAAAGTTTAATTTTTTTTTATTATATATAAATAAGCCCTTTCCAAATGGTAGCCTTAATTTTAAAACACTGAAAATCCAAATTGTCATTATAATAAAATTTAATTGGCTTCGGTGAGGTTTTAGGTCCAAATTATTTGACAAGTTGGCGCGATACACTGTAAAAATAGGACATGAAAAATTTGTTTTTAGAAAAACTTTATTTCCTTAAAAGTACCCATCTTGAAATATATGGCGAACTTTAAGATAATTATATTGCCTCTATTATGAAAAAAAAAAATAGTCAAAAATTCATTACAGTTAAGACGATATTCTAAACGGCATTAAAACGTTACTTTTTTGTAAGTCTTTCCCTTTTTGAGTTATGTTGATTTAAAAAAAAACTATTAAAAAACTTAAGCCCTTTTAAAATGGCAGTCTAAATAAATTTAAATAAAAATAAAGCATGCATTGTCTACACATCCGCAAAGTTTCTTTGGATTCTGAGAGGGTGCTGCCAAACACTGGATGAGTTGGCGTGAAATTCGTTATAAACCAAAACTAATCTAAAAACTGACTCGTGGCGAAATGTATAGTGTGGGATAAGGAGGGATTCTGGATTAAAAGATCAGTTGACATTTTGATTCTGAATTCAATGGAAGGCGTTGGTTAAAGTAGAAAATTTGATCTTGGGATGAGTTATCGGGCGAATGGTGGCATAACCGTAACGGAAGACAACACTCAGGGGGAACTGCGATTAAATAATGCTCAATAGATTATAAACTACAATTTATAGGGTGTCTCAGAAAGTATGAGCACGATTGAAAATCAAGCAGTTTTTGTTGAGAAAAGTAATCACAGCAGTCAGTTTTATGATTTCATAGTTAATACCTAGCAACCATACTAAGGTAGTTTTTAGTATACAAGTCCTTTTGAATTATTCTTTATTTCGATGTTAGTAGTGTTTTAAATTAGAAAAACACAACATATTTGGTGACGAAAAGTACCTCTGAAGATTCATCATCGAAAGCCGTGACGAAAACAACGTTTGCTGCTACGCAGTTTGAGTGTACCAGTTCACGAGAAGTTCACAAACTATGTCCTACCGCAACATCCACGTGAATTAACCTTCGCCCAGGTTCGACCAGAAAATGAAGCAAAAAACACCCTTGATGCAGATGATTACGTCACATTCGCTGGAATCGTTATCCGACAGTGCGAGTAGTTTGATTTGGCTAATCTCACCATCTACCAATTCAAAGCTCTGATTTTCATCTGAGGGATGCAGTCTTCAAAAGAGGCGGAAGTCAGGACACGTCTGTTAGCGAAGCTGGAGTCAGATGCTGGAAGGGAGATCAATCTCGAAGTGCCAGCGTGTGTCGAAGCTAAAACACGATACCGCGCTTGTGGAAAAGCAAGTCAGTTCCAGTGTACATGCGGTCCAGCAGCACAAACAGCAGTATCAGACTCAACGGTCACTCAGTGAAATTGCAACTTGAAGAAATGCGGATCGCGTACACTTGCAGAAACAGAACATCGGGCGAAAACAGCATCCGGAGAACAGTTACCTCTACTGGGAGAATTTGCTTGCGGAATGTAGATCTGCGAACAACTACAACGCGGAACTTTCTACGTCACGTCAATGAAGGGTCTGAACTTGCTCGGTTTGGATTTCATGAACGCTTTCGATGTCTGGAAAAAGCCGTTGACAACCATCTGTTGGGGCACTTCCCATAATCTTTGAAGTTACCCTAAATGAATTCGAAGGTAAATTAAGGCACTCATACTCAACCTAATTTGAATACCACAAATCAGAGCAGAATGTTCGTAGGGAGACCTTCTC
This sequence comes from Aedes japonicus, assembly GCA_034211315.2. Classification (NCBI taxonomy): domain Eukaryota; kingdom Metazoa; phylum Arthropoda; class Insecta; order Diptera; family Culicidae; genus Aedes; species Aedes japonicus. The sequence continues at coordinate 84,035 of JASCZW010006601.1, forward strand.
ACACTCTTTGTCGAGCAACACAATACCCTCTGTTCACGTATAACCCGTACCAAAAGACCAATAGAGCTCAGTCGAATAAAACCACCACCGAGTATACGTCAAAAACCTCTATCGCAGTAAATAAAGTTTCGAGTACCTTTTATGAGTGTATCGTTAGTAGTTCACGCGTTTGGTGTAGGGCATCCGAAGGATACTATCTCGCAGCGAGTCCACCACGAATCCGGAGAACCAGCGCCCCAACAACCATCTGTAACCAGGTAAAATGTTCCAATTCAAACAAATCAGACGATTGGTTCCTCACCCGCTTTCCAGAAGTTTCTATTCATTCCCTTGGACATTGCACAAAGACAAAGGTAAAGCTGTACTTGACACCCGATTTTGCAACCGGTGTTCAAACCGAAACGACCGGTGTCTTTCCACGCAGTGTCAAAAGTCGACGATGAACTTGACTCCACAGAGCTGAGTGCGGCTATCGAGCCCCATCATTTTGCACTGCCTACCCTAGAAGACATTTTCTCCAAGCTGTCGGGTATCGAATTATTCAGCATCATCGATTCATCCGACGCCTATCTTCAAGTCGAGGTGGACGATGACGCGAAACGAATGCTCGCAATTAACACCCATCGTGGGCTTTATCAGTTCAACCGCCTGCCTCCTGAGGTTAAATCGGCACCCGGAGCCTTCCAGCAGTTAATGAACAAGATGATCACCGGGCTTGAAGGTGTGGAAAATTTTCTGGACGATTTCCTAATCCACAGCGAGAACAGAGAACAACATGATCGCATATTGGAGAAGCTATTCACACGCATCCAAGAGTATAGGTTTCATCTGCGTCCGGAAAAGTACAGTTTCTACTGAAAATGAAATTGCATACATAGGCTTCATTATCAATGCTGATGGTATCAAGCCTGATCCTGAGAAGGTACCTGCCATAGACAAAATGCCACCACCAACAGATGTCAGCAAGCTCCGATCGTTCCTCGGTGCGGCAAATTTCTACGGAAAGCTCATCCAGGATATTCATCGAATCAGACCACCACTAGATGACCTTCTTAAGAAGTTTGTGTGGAGTAGCCAGAGTCAGAATAGGCCTGCTCAAATTTGTTATTCAAGCCATCGAATCTTTGTAGTGCAAGGCAGTATTCAGCCCATAACTTCTCTAGCCTAGTTGCTGTTGGTGAGTTGGTCGATTTACCCAGAATAGTGGCCAGAATTTTTTGGTTTTGTATGATTCATGGGTTCGGACACGATTTTGATGCAGTTCTAGAGAAGCGCCATCTCATCATATGATGACGTTTTACGCTTCGAATTGCGCACTGCTGGCTTTGGTTTCGATCTACTCGGTTTTTCATGTTTCAACACTGGTGATTGTACGTTGGAGTCAGGGATCAAAATCAAAGGATGAACATCGGAACTGGTTGAATTTTAATCTGCCTCTCAACGTTATGACCTTGAAAATACTTAGTACTTAGCTAGGTATCGAAATTTCCTGGTCTAGATTTTCTACGAAAGCAGAATAATACACTCACTTTGAAATATACACTTCCCCAGAAGATTGAGCTCAGTTGGGTCCCACAACGCTCCCACAGCCCAAGGAATTTTCTTTTCCTGATCCATTCTTGCTTGCAAAATACTGTGAAAATACAAACAAACAAAAATTCAAACGAACTGTCCAAAAACTTCGACCAACGATCAATTAACTATTCCGTCCGGATGGAATATTTCATAGCCTACTACTATAACATAAAAACATTCGCTTGAGTGTTTATACGACAAAGGGCACTGCTCTATATCATAGCATAAAACTATCGCTTGCAAGTCATAACTTTGATCAAAGAGAACAGACATCCAAGCTGGAATGCCCACCGTGTGTAAAAACTGCCATTTTAAAATTACAGCACGTTTCCGTTAGTTTTGGTGAATCGTATGTAGATGGCGCCACTTTCCCACCTTGAGATTTGATAGCCTGTCAATTTTAGTTTGGTGAAACCTACACTAGGCGGCGTTGTTTTTCCAACGGTTTGCATTTAAAAATTTACACAGCAAATTGGGGAAAAAATGTTCTGCTCTGAGCTATGATATATCACTACATATTTTAGGTGTTCCTATGAACTATTACATAGTTTTCTAGCAAATAGCTCACTATATACTGTCGCCGTATGGTGACACCTTAACCAGAAGTCCCTAGTTCCCACCATAACAACATTCTGCCTGTAAGAGCAAAACCCCTAGTACTGTACGTTATTAGTTCTGAATAAACCGTTAACCTGGAAGCAACTCGTCTTTAGGTTATGGGTACAGAAGAGCTCTTACCGAAAAAAAAAGAAGAAACAGAAAATACTCAGAAGTTCTTGAAGTCATATCATTTGGAAACTGTCAGCGAAACAAGAAGCATGACGACCAATGCAAAGTAAGCAGGAATTGTCCAGTTTGCTGGTGAAGGATACGATACCTGGAAGTTCCGTGTTGAAACCCAGCTTTCGGCTCACGGTGTACGGGAAGCCATTGAGCAGAATCCACGGTTCAAGGAAAAAGATGCAAAAGCAAAAGGTATGTGGAGATCGCTGAAAAATACGTTCGTAAAGAACGGTTTCGTCACGCAAACCTATATTCGGAGTTCCCTGGCCCTGCTTCGGATGAAAAATGAAAGCGGCATCGTATGATGTGGTGACTACAGCAATGGAAAACCTTCCTGAAGTTGACCTGAAGCTTGGAACTGAGAAGGATGTTTGGCGTTTGCTGGCCGAGAAACAAAAGGGAAATAGACGGGAAAGTGATCCAACACGCAACTTTGAGACGATGGCGAACACGTACATCAGACTTAAGGCTAAAGCGGGTAGGATTGGGCGTGTGATAAATGCGTTGAAAACAAAATACATGAAGTGAAGAGGCTCACGAGAAGACAATGTTAGCCTCCTACCACGAGTTCAGATCGACGGTGATGAAATCGAGGTAGTAGACGAATTCGTGTATCTGAGTTCATTGGTGTCCGCCGATAACGACACCAGCAAAGAAATACAAAGGCGCGTTATGGCTGGAAATCGTGCCTACTTTGGACTCCGAAGGACGCTATGATCGAACAAAGTTCACTGAACTACAAAGTTGCCCATCTACAAGACAATAGTTAGACCGGTAGTTTTCTACGGCCACGAAACATGGACATTGCTAGTGGAGGACCAACGCGCCCTTGGTATCTTTGAACCCCTTGGTATCTTTGAACACAAATTGCATCAGTTGCTGGGCATGTCGTAAGAATGTCAGACGACAGCCCTTTGGTTCTCGAAAACAAACCAACGGGTACAAGAAGAAGTGGCGCGCAACGAGCAAGGTGAATTGATCAAGGAGAAGGTGACCTGCGGACTGCGAGGCTGGCGAGGTACAGCCTTGGACAGATTACACTGAAGACAACTTCCGTGTACAGCAGAGGGCACACCGGCCTTGGTCTGATTGGTAAGGTAAAGGGCGATACGGTCAAAATTTGGTCAATATCAACTTGACGTATTTCTTTCAATTTTGCATTTAAAAAACCTGAACACCCCTCATTTTGAAGGTGTGTGTGTGTAGAATGTTGCTCCTATTTTGATTTTGGAATTCACTCTTCAGTTGTCAAAATGCCGTCCAAGCAAGAAGAGCAGCGTATCAAAATTTTGCTCGCGCATCGCGAAAATCCGAGCTACTCGTACGCAAAGTTGGCAAAATCGCTAAAAGTTGCCAAATCAACCGTTACAAATGTAATTAAAGTGTTTGGGGGACGTTTGTCGACAGCCAGGAAGTCTGGATCGGGGGGAAATCGAAAACCGGAAGCCGCTGAGACGACATAGAGAGTTGCCGGTAGTTTCAAGCGAAACCCTAACCTATCACTCCGAGATGCCGCAAATAAGCTGGGTGTATCGGATACAACCGTGCATCGAGCCAAAAAACGAGCCGGACTATCGACTTACTAGAAGGTAGTGACTCCAAATCGCGATGATAAACAAAATACGACGGCCAAAGCGCGATCCCGGAGGCTGTACACGACGATGCTGACGAAGTTTGACTGCGTGGTAATGGACGACGAAACCTATGTCAAAGCCGACTACAAGCAGCTTCCGGGACAGGAGTTTTATACGGCAAAAGCAAGGGGAAAGGTAGCAGATATTTTCAAGCACACGAAACTGTCAAAGTTCGCAAAGAAATATCTGGTTTGGCAAACCATCTGTACCTGTGGCTTGAATAGCAGCATTTTCATAGCTTCCGGGACTGTCAACCAAGAAATTTACGTGAAAGAGTGTTTGAATAAACGTCTGCTGCCTTTCCTGAAGAAACACGGTTGTTTCGTACTGTTTTGGCCGGATTTGGCATCTTGCCATTACGGAAAAAAGGCCATGGAGTGGTACGCCGCCAACAACGTACAGGTGGTTCCCAAGGACAAGAACCCTCCCAACACGCCAGAGCTCCGCCCAATTGAGAAATACTGGGCTATTGTCAAGCGGAACCTAAAGAAGACCAAAAAACTGCTAAGGACGAGCAGCAGTTCAAGGCAAACTGGCTTTCTGCGGCGAAGAAGGTGGACAAGGTGGCTGTACAAAATCTGATGGCAGGGGTCAAGCGTAAGGCCCGGCAATTCGGATTTGGAAAAGCGGAAGCCTAACTGAATATTTTTCCTGAATTTTATACTAATTGAACTTAAAAAGAAATTTAATTTGATATTTTAAATAAACGATTTCCACCGATTTACGCGCGTTTTCCCTTGACCAAATTTTGACCGTATCACCCCTTTTAAGT